>CALNHX010004217.1:0-65741 GCA_940337035.1 Agriotes lineatus | reverse complement strand
TAGCTGCACAAATTCGGAAAAAAGCTAGGAAATTATCTCTGTAAAGTCCTTTAAGCTGAGTCAACACGACTTGCCGTGCGCCTTGACTTAGGATTCGAGGAGTTCAGTGTCAGGAATTCACCTCCAGGTAGTCAACACAATTTTTTCGTATGCCTGAACCCTGGACATGAGGTATATAGGGGAAGATTTACAGGCCCCGTTACACTATCTGTCGTGCACCAATAACTTACAGTCAACGCGATGATATTTCCGCTCGTCTTATGCGTAGAAGAAAGGTTGGCTCTGGACAGAAGGGTTGTTAAAAGCAGATTTTACTTACTCCAGTAGGAAGCAGAGTTTCAAGTCATGCTAACTTCTCAAGAAGAAGCTCTCTTACATGAACGCGGGTCGCGAAATAAAACAACGCGATCGACTCCAGGTGATAGTTACTGGATACTAGCTTTCTCAGGTTCCGGACTAGCGGTTCTTTAATTACCAGGATTGATTAAGCAAGGGTGATGACGGCTGATGGAGGCATTGGGTCCTCCAGGGCCCAAAGTGGCTTCTGGCTGCAGCTCAGGTTCTGAACTTGAGTCTGGAAGGAACGGAGTAAGAGAAGTTAGTATGAAAGAGGCTGCGACTGGCCGGGTATCACTCTTTCATACTGGTTTGAGGTCTGCTTCTACATTGTTTATCTAGGGAACCTAAGTGGGACAAACAGAAGGTTTGCGAGGACTTGCGTGTTGTTGGCCCCCACATAAAGCATTGGGTGCAATAGGCGACCATCTCGGTTTATGTAATCTCGTGTGAGATCCATATGTCTTCGTGTCGCGACTGGATAGCATTTGTGGCGGAGATAACGCAGTACAAATTGATAACGGCGATTAACAATTTTTCAAAGAATTTACATATGTTATCTAAAAATATGGTCTAGATTTCTATATGATTCTTTGTCTTTATCCGGCAGTTTTTCGTAATATTTCTTCCATTAAGTTTTAGAAATTGGGTGTAGTTTACATTTTCCATCACAATTTTAGTACTTTCCAACGTTTGAACGAGTGCTTCCTATTAAACTTTCTATATCTGCCAGTTCTCTGGCCTCAGAAAGCTCTTTCCTCTGACTTCCCGCTTGATGTCCTTATTTTTACTTAGTTACTTATAAGTACTGTGATGTCTTCTTAGTTCTGTGTTAGGTGACATTATTGACGTTACTGATATAGCTATCTCTGTTGTTTAGGGTTTTGTTGCTGACCCCTAGTATTTCTTCTACGGCTTTGAATAGACTTCTCTTCGATTTATGGTCTTTTCGTTCGGAATGTAAGTGGCTATTATTCATTCTGTATAAAAATTATATTGATTTATCATAGAATTTATCTGTCTAGCTTCTTATTTTCTTTCTCTTCATGAGTGTGTTATGTTACTATATGATTAAATTTTAAATAATTATATGTTCTGTATTTTGCTCTGCTTTGGGATTTCACATTCATGATTTCTACTTTTAATTGCCGTTTAGTTACAATATAATCGATTATTTGTTGAGTAAACTTTCTCCAGGTGATGTATTGGTTTTTTTATGCTCGAAGAAATAATTTAATATTTTAAATATAAATTCGTTTGTCACACTGGAGCTTTACATGTCGTACTTGTGTGCTCTTCTATTTATAATTCAAGGATAACTTTGTATATTAGGTAGTGTTTCTAGCCGAGTGGTGGGGGCGTCTAACTAAAAATCGTATTTCCTTTGGGGGTCCAGGATTAAAACTTACCGACTGCAATATTTTTTGCCTTTAACTGTTTCAATCTTATAGGACACATTAGGATATTTACAGGTGCATCACCAACCTAGAAGAAAGGATTAGACTGGTAGAAAAGGAAAAGTTAAAGTAGAAGTAAAGCTAAGCTAGTTATGCAAATACAGTAACTAAAAAACACTTCACCCAGTATAATTCAGTCCAATTACAATTTTGTGATTCAATGTGTCAAGTGCGTTGTTATAATCAAGTAGACCAAGAAGAGTCAATTTGTTTCATCTCTGAGGATTTTTCCGAAAGCAACTAAAATCCCTGTCACGTCTTCGCAACACCAGAGCATTTTCAGCCCATTCCAGTAGATTGCACTCGAACGCCCCCGGGACAGGACGAGGGTCAAATGGCACGGCATAAATTATAAACGAAGCCGAGATGTCCTGCCCCCAGATCCGTCAGCGCTTCCCGCGAAATAATCTGCGCGGATGGGCATTTTACGAGCCATAACCGGGCGACGCCATAATTCATTAGCGCATTTCTTGCGATTCCATCGCGAGCCAAAAGCTTATCGATCGGGCGGGGGCCGTCGAGACTCATTGATTTCATTCTTGTACCTGTTACCCTTAACAACATAATTGATCAATGATTTTTGCCCCTCGCAGCTCCACTCGAAGCCCCGCTCAAGTGCACTGTTTGCCCCATTAAAACAATGAGCCGGGCTGGTTAACAACCCATCATTCAGCCCCAAAGGGCTCTAATCAGCGCACGGCGACTGTGATTAGCGAGGAACACGTAATCGTGGTTGTTGGTAAATCACTAGCCGCGGCACAATTAGGATTCTTACTTCGCACACTGCTGCTTGAGTGTGATATTTTTAGGGATAAACGCAGACGTTACTAGCGCAAATGGGCCTGCGATGATATCCTTTTGCTTTGTTAACAAGTTCATATTTAATAACGCTTTAACATGCAAGAATCCTACCGACTGCGTCAAGTTCATAAAGCAACATTGCAGTTATTCCAAGATGCATTTATTACTCTTTTAGATTTTATTTTAAAACAATTAAAATGTTACTTTTATGATTTTATCAAGTATCTATAACGAAAACTTTTTTATTTTCTCTTTGCAATAGTTGAACCCCAATTTAGCCTGTAAAAATTGGTGCTGAATATTAAGTAAATATTTATTTAAAACGAACAAAAGCATTTGTACAACTTTATATTAAACTCAGATAAATATAATTTTCATGTAGTATGGCTGTATAATAGTTCCTGATTTATGAATTCAACTACAAATCACTTAAAAAACAAATGTCAAGTTTGACATTTAAGTATAAACGTAGTTGCATTCATAAATTAGAAACTATTCCATAGCCATACTAGATGAAAATCATTTTTGATCAACTTTACTTACAGTGAATTTAATTTAACATCAATCAGTGCTCATTTGACAACAATAACGGTTCCCATTACTTTCTAAGAACATAGTATACAATGCAGATATAAATTCCTTTATTTTAAAATGCAATATGTATAATAGAAAGTAAAAGTACAAAAATAATGTCGGAAGAGAAAGTTCTGCTTATTAACTGGTATACAAAATGCAATTGGAAGCAAGTTATTTTATGTATTACATTCCAAGTACTGTTGATCATTTCAGTCAAAGAAGATGTCTTGAGATAATCATTCGAAAAGAAATAATACCGGCACAGTTCTTATAACAAAGAGTGTAAATAAAGATTGTAGAAGAAAAGTACAGTTTACCATTTTCTAAAGAAATACAATTTTAAATTCTACTACTAGCAAAGCCTCCATAAATTAATAGTTGAAGATAAAGAAGTCCTTTTTATGGTTCAACATTTTCGCAAAAGATTCTCTTTACTAATAAAGCAAATTTTTACCTTCAAATGAATTGACAAAACATGAGAAAAAGTATACATTAGTAACACCTTGACGGCAAACGAAAGGGAAATTCAAAAGCACAATAGAAATAAAGTAAATAAAGAAAGACAGACTGGAAAAATATTAAAAGGCGGTTATCAGAAATTAATTATTGACGGCGAAATATGGAAATGGAGTGTTGATAGTAGCCGATTGAAGGGTGTAAACCAACCAACAGGGCCAGAAAAAGAATAAAAATGGACAACGCACAAGGACACAAGACGGAAAACGACTAAAACAGCTCACAAAAAACAGAACGAGGGACAGAAACAAAAAATTGTAAAACAATAAAAAACGAAAAACATAGAATATTGAACTATTAAAATGGCGACATGGATCGTCAAGAGCTTAACAAACAAATAAATTGAGAGAGGAGATATCAAAGATAAAGATAGACTGCATGGGGGTTACAGAAACAAAAATCTGGTGTGATACACTCACACAACTTCCTTTTACAGTGATCTTATAATTAGTCAAAAATTTCATTTTAATTTTTAACCATTTGTTAAAAATTTTCAAAAATTACAAATTCTACAAAAACGGTACAAAATCGAGTGTTAGTTGAAGAGACAAATTTTCTCTAGAATTTTAAGGTGAATTCAAAAATGTAATAATATAGCGGGTGTTTTATTTAAAATAGGAGTTAATAAAAAAAATAGAAAAAAAACAAAAGAAACCCACTTTAGAAGTATTCAACTGGAAAATCACCTATCTCACATCTATACACATTAAAAATTTAAGAAAAATGTAAAGTTTAAAAAAAATCGTTAGAGCCGTTTTTGAAAAAATCGAAAAAAACTGAAAAATCACAAGAGTAAACACCTACTTCCGGTTATGCGATTTTCTTCAAAAGCTTGCTGTCTCATCTACATAGTACAAAAAACTTATATATGAAGTTTCAACGCCATACCTCTTTTCGTTTTTGAGATATTCTGTTCACAGACAGACACACACACAGACAGACAGACACACACACAGACAGACAGACCAATGAAAAAAAATATGATTTTTGGGATCAGGGGACTCTAAAACGTGAAGATCCGTTGTAAACTCAATTTCGAATTTTTGGGGTGAATCCAATACTTCCTTTATAGTAAAAGGAAGTAAAAACAAAGCTAATGAATTACAAAAGTTTAAGAATTGATACAACACGTGTTGGTCGAGAGTAGGATATGAGAAGTACGCTAAAGGGGTAGTGTTGATTATAAAATAGAGAATATAATTCAGGTATCACGTGACGCTATTTCAACCAATGAGGTGCATGCAAATGCCTAGTTACACATTATCACAGCGGTAGTAATTTATTTTCGTAATTGTTTTACGGGTGATCATAAATGGTTGTGATTTTTTTCTTAGGTTGGCACTGTTAATGTTGGTTACCCTGTTGTCAATTTTAAATCTCTGTCAAATTCGAGCTTGTGTCAAAACTGATGGAAAACCTAACCTACTAACCTCGAATTTGGCATAAACTTAAAGTTGATAGCAGGGTAACCAACATTAACAGTGCCAACTTAAGAAAAAAAATTGATATTTTGCATTTCATTCAATATATTCTCTTTCCAAATATAATTCGTATAATGATTAATGATCGATGGTTTTTTACTCGTTAAAACCGAAACAGCAAATTTAACTCGTTAAATTTAGGTTCCGGTTTTAACTCGGAACAAAATCATCGATAATAATCATTCCACTTGTTATATTACAACTGAAAATATCATTTATGTAAAAAATTCAACTTTATGAACGAAAGAATTCTAACAGTAGAAATAGAAGAAGGAAAGAAAAGAGAACAATACGTAATAATAGTAGCATACGGAAAAAACTAAAATGATCTAAAACATGAAAAAGACAAGTTTTTCAACGAATTACAACAATAATTAGACAACTGCAAGCAAAATATTATATTCATGGGTAATCTAGAGTGAAGAGTGGGAGACAAAAATAATGGAGTCGAATGGTGTCTATGAAACTATGGAGAAAGTACGAGGTAACCAAATGAAGAAAAAATTATACATTTTTGTTTAAAAAATGAACCAAATATTGGAAACCCTCATTTTATACATAAACAAATTAATAAAATAACAAAGCATATAAAAAGTAGAAATCAAAATTCAATAATTGACTACTTTCTAGTGGATAAACAAGAATATGAAAACTTTAAAAACCTAAAAGTTAAAATAGGACCAGAAAAAAGATAATTAACAGAAGCATAGAAGAATAATAACAAGTATTCCAAAACAGGTTAGATGTAAAACTAAGAAAGATAGACGCTAAAGAATCAATAGAAGAGATATGGAAAAAATTAAAATGCGATTTTGGAAGCTGTAGAAGAAAATTGTGGTGTCTCCAAGATAACAAACAAAGACATTAAACGAACACGTTGGTGGACAAAAAGACGGCAGTAAAGAAAAAAAAGAAAAATTGAAAAGTGCCTGAATACAAAAAAGCAAACAGACTATGACCAATATAAAGTAGAAAGAGCAAGCGTTAAAAAAGTCATAAAAGAATAAAAGCAAAAACCCTGGAACGATTTTGCGGAGAATATAAAGGCAGCATACCAAGAGAACTAAAAATTATTTTATGATAAAATGAGAACACCAAAACCACCAGCTCTAAGAAACATTAAATATGGCAAAGGGAAAGTAATAATGGACGAGATAAAGATAATGGAACGATGGCTTCAACATTTCAAACTTCTACTAGAAGGAAAAAACACAGGAAATGTAACTGAAATGAGGAACGTTCAAGAAGAACAAGAAGAAAATTATGGTTTTACAAAGGAGGAGGTCTCAAAAGCCATAAAAAGACAAATGCTGAAAAAGCACCCAGACGCGAAAAAGCGGTAGATGTACTACGAAATATTTTCATGGAGTAATGAGAACAAGAATTGCACCAGAACACTGACAAATCGGAATAATCGCCTCTATTTATTAAAAAGGAAATGCACTAGAATGCCAAAACTATCGAGGGATTACACTGTTAAGTATAGTAGGAAAAACGATTGCACGAATGATAGAGAGAAGACTAAGGACACAGGTAGTAGACAAACTGAAAGACAATCAGTACGGTTTCACACCCGGCCGAACTCTTCATTCTACTATCTTTATACTGTAGCAGATCAGTGAAAAACAATTAGAGAAGCTGTTAGCTTCCAATCGATTTGTCGGCGAATTCTCTCACACAAAACAAACTTTATGACTATCTGGATACAATTGCCGGCCGGTTAAGTCAGGAAGACGGCCTGCAACTCTTTAAGTACTTACAAATGACTAAAAGCTGAAAGGGTGGCAACGAATATTAACAATTAACAACAAGTGTAGCCAGACATTCATATGTAAACTCAAGTAGCACATAATTTCCTGTAAGAAAAGCTCAGGTAGCAATAACAAATAATAGAACCAAAATGCTAATATCACAGTATACAATCAAAAATTAAAATGTCATTTAGTACAAATTTCAGGTAATTATTGGCCAATTTAAGGTGCACCTCAATAAACTCGGCTTGGGAGAACAATAGCTTACAAAACAGGTTAAATAGAGGGACAAATATAAACTACAGCAGCTTAAAAACAAATGCGGTAGCGATCAACATCCGCTTTCTGGTTGGAAAATCATCACTCAAGTACGCAGCTCGTGAAGCGAACTGTACATAGCGGCCGGAGTCTGAAATTCTGACTGACTTCGGTAGTAATCGGGTGAAGCATTCAGCACCAATTCACTGTTATTAGCATCATATAATTTCAATTAAAAAATAAAAACCCTGCTTTTAATTTTAAAAGATTAAGGTATTTGACAATTAATTTTGAATAGTTTAAAATTGTTTAAGGAGATAATTATGTCATAATTCTTAAAAAACGTTATGGGAAAAGCATGACTTTTTGTTGTTTGAATAAAGATTCATTTTGTCCTAATATATAATTTAATAATTAAATAAACGTTTCGCTAATAGTATTAGCTTCTTCAGTAATACTTTGTTACATTGTATAAAGTGTTAAAATTTGCAAAGATTTACAATTATATTGTTAATTTTGCTGAAATGAAATGCTTTCAAATCCGCCAAACTAGGCGCGAGCAAATAGCACTCAATACAACTGCCAGGGCTGCATCGTCCGCACAGTCGGCGAAAGCCAAGAACCAAAAACCATAACTTGCATGCACGCAAAAACCACTGGACAATTTATTAAAGACGCTAAACCAAAGTCACCAACACGGCGTCGGGAAGGAAACTAGCCGCGCTGAGAACAAACAATTCGAGAGTCGCTGTTCTGACACAATCGAGGAAGGCGGGAATATACAAAAGCGAAAAATACAAAATCTGTATTACAGAACTGCCAAGTATAGAAGCGCAATCGAAACGTGAAACCATTTTTCGCGCCGCTTAATTGTTTTCTCCATTTATCCAATTATTCCTGATCCAACCTGTATATTTTTATTTGAATTATAATCCATTGTATTTCGAATTATTTCAATTTATTAGTTGGCTCATTTCGTACCGATTCTGGAAAACCCGAAAACTTCCACGTGCTTATCGCGAGGTCGCAGCGTTCAGCTGTTTTTCGTTAGTGGCCGAATGCGCTAGGATTCTTTTCCTGCACCTCGACGAAGCAACTTGTTTCTAAAAGATCCTGTTTGTGCTTTATTACGCTACGACGATTAATTTTGAAGGGCTAATGGTTTTGATTCAGGTACGATTGAGATTTTCTACCTGCTATTCTTGTATTAATTATGTTTCTTTAGCTCTTAATTGACCGTTTTACCTGACTTAATTTTAACACCGGCTAATGTCCTACCTGGCTTCTGCAATTGGGAGTGGCTCTGCTTTAATTACGGGCGCATCCAAGGTACTTTTAACCACAGGGTATAGCAACCCCCGGCCAGCACTTGCCTGTCAGCAACATATGGGCGTTGGAGGTTCGAGATTAGTGTTACTTTTGTGGTGAATACCGCATTAAAAGTGTATGGTCTCCCTGCTTTCAAGCTGATTCGGACTGGCTATTCCGGGATTAACATTATATTAAATTATCTTCGATTCTTGAAATTTAAATTCGTACATTCCATAACTATCAGTATTTAAAGTTTAAATTTATACTTTCCGGTATTACTAACATGTAAAGTTTAGACGCATACGTTCAATCAGTTTTAATATTTGAAGTTTAAATGCGTATACTTAATTACAATCAATATTAAAAGCTACAATTTATATGTGTAATCAAACCTTTGTAAAAGAAGCATTCACGTTTTTTGCCTTCAATAGCCCGAACAGAAAGGTTTTTTTTAAATGACAGCGATATGCATATCACTCGATTTATTTGTGGTTACAATTAATTTAATAACGTGAAAGGGGTTCTTGATCTTGGTGCGTGTCGCAACCTTCAATTAATTTGCACATGTCTATCATTATTACGTTCTTTATAACCAAATTATTCTAATTATTTAATATTGAGTTACCATTATAGACTGCAAGATTATTTAGCGTTAATAAATAAATGCTAGTCACTTGTAGTTAGTAATATTATTCGAAATCATCTGATTTCTGGCGCCCATATCTTTTTTGAAGACTTTGCAGGGTACACCGCTGGTGGTTTGAACTCACGACATTATCGCTGAATTTGAGCTAGTTCGGCCTGCGCGGTAAGTAAAAATTTTTAGAGCTTCTGTGTAGTGCGTACTTTAAGGAGGTTAATCTGCGATTTTACTACCATTGATTATTTTAATTAATTAACCGCAGGTCAGCTTCCTTATCGTTTTAAACTTTTTTTTAAATAATAATTTAGCCAGATCGACAAACAAATTGCCATACATGGTTTGGTTACAATAACGTTAACACTAAACATAGTTACATGGTCACAGCGTGTCCGTCTTCTATCACTATTATTAGTTTATTTCACATTAACTATTAGCACAAAAATTTCACTACTCGTGTAGGTCTTGTGGTAGTAGTCTCTTCAGCCTATTGTGAATATTTCTTTGTCCTAGGTTGTACAATACAGCTCCTGGGCATTGGTGTAGGGTAAAAATAAATTTGTTGGTGCAGTTCTTAATGAATTCGTTAATTTTAGGAATTTCAACTTCCTCGTGTGTCTGATCATTTCTTACAAACCAGGATGCGTTTAAAATGATGCGCAGAACTTTATTTTGGAATATCTGGATTTTATTTATATTTGTTTTAGAAGTATTGCTCTATATTGGACAGCAGTATGTGATTATCGGTCGTAGAATTGATTTGTAGAGTAAAAGAAAGCAATCTGTCTTTAATGGAGATTTTCTATTTAGAATGGGATACAATAACGCTAAACGTGTATGACATTCGTTTAACTTTTTATTAATATGAAGACTCCATTTGAGTTGTGTATCTAGGTATACGCCTAAATATTTGACTGCTGAGTCTCTTGAGTTCCACTCGATAATTGTGTTGTTAATCGTTAACGGCGTTGGGTTATTAATTCTTCTAAGTGTAAATATTTTGCATTCACACTTTGCAGGATTAATTTTAACATTTGTCTAGTTCCGAGCTGACCACAACCGCGCGCGGACGTAAGTACGACCGCTGTGATAGTGAAGTTATCTTGCTACCATCTTGTGCCTCAAAAACTGTAAATATCTTTTGAAATATTTTTATCCACAACTATTTATTAAGAGAAGCTATAACCTCTGGGCTGCTTGGATAGCCCAATCAGAGATTAACATAAACACTAACAATGAGTAAACGTGATAATAGTGATCTTTCACCACCAATTAGTGAACCTAACAAAAAATACCTGTTCAATCCAACTACTCTTATTGCATCAAATAAATATTACATACCAGCCAGTATAGCCAAAAATTCAAACTTAACCACAGATGATGAAAGAACAAATGCAACAGACAATGATAACCAAATTATAACAGAAAACAAACAACAAAAAATTCCACCTATCTTCGTACACGAAGCCACAAATTATCAGGAAGTGGTAAAAGAATTGGAGAAAATGATAACCAACAAATTTACAACAGTCTGTAGAGGAACAACTCTTCGTATTAATCTCAGTAGCAACGAAGATTTTCGTTTTAACGTAACAACCCAAGAACGTACACATATGTAGTTCATAGACTTAGAAAAAGATTTTGATAGAGTAAATAAAAAATATATAGAAGAACTACTGAATAAAAGAGGGGTACATGTTAATGTAATAAGAAGCATGCAAATATTATTCAAAAAACCCGAAGAATTATGCAAGAACAAGATACAAGAAATCCAAGGTATTCGAGACCTCCAATGAAGTTAGACAAGGTTGCATACTTGGCCCATTACTATTCTCTCTTGGACGATGCAATAAAGAAGTAGCAGTCCCCATATTGACTTACAGTTGAGAATCATGGGTAACCAATAAAAGCCAGCGTAACAAGCTAAGCGCACAAAAATAAGGCTTCTAAAAAAGATAGACAGCAAAACAAACATGGACAAAAACAGGAACACGGTATACAGAGAGAAATTAAGAGTAAATCCTATAGACACAATTACTATTATGAAGAAGGACGAATGAGATGATTGGACATATAAAAAGTATGAAAGAAGAAAGAACGGCACCCAACACATACAGGTTAATAATATTCAAAATGGGCGAAAATCTCCACATTCATTATTAAAACAACAACGTAGAAATACTTATTTCAATGCAGTCATTCAAAAATTGGCGGACAAGAGACGAATGGTAAAGCAGGTTGAACCCAGCGTAAAACTGATAGCAACGAGACCAAAGGTGTCTGCAAAGACTCAGGGCGAGTCTCGGCTCGAGGTACTTTCGACCGGGCAGAGCTGAAATTTCGGCACGGCTGCCGGACTTGCTGAAGCGAGAAGATACCTGAAGCTCAAAACGGCAAACAGCGTCGCAACGAAACGAGGGGCCCGAGATACAAAAATGGAGGATGGACCCAGTAAGATGCTTGTAATATCCCCTATAAAACCGAAAAAGAAATTCTCCGATACACCAACTGGATGTGAACAGAACTTCAAAATTAGGTTATGCTTGTGGAGTTACAGATCAGGCGGGTGAAACTGTAAGTGCCACAAGAGCCGTAAAAATGCTCCAAATTATTCCGAAAGATTTATTTTTCACGACATTGATCTTTTCTAGTGCAGGTCCCAACATAATTCTTTGGATTTCCAATCTTAGATAACTAGAAAGTTGTTATTCGCCTTTATATAGGTTTGTAGAATAGTAAACCTTTCAGTATACTATTGAGTATTAATATCAAAATCTCTTATAACAAATCAAGTGAGAATCGCTGCTTTTATCTGTTGTTTTATTAAGTTACATCGGAAATAATATACTGCTATGATATTACGCCCGCAAGAAGTTCTGTTTAATCCATCAATTGTTTTAAAAATAATTCAATGGAAATAATAGAATTAATTATGATGTAATCGTAAAAACATGGAAACATAATTGAAATGTGTTTAATTTAAAATTTGTTAAATTGTGGAATTTTGCAAAATAAAATGGAATCTCGTAATAAGTGTAACGAGTAACGAATCTGCAAAGCCCAGGTACATTGCTGGATGTCATCTGCGGAGCCATCAAAGTACGACAGGTATTTCTAAGCCAGTACTTCAGCAAGGTGCTTGATTTCATCTGCATATCCCAGCGGTACAGTTGGAAGTAGCCTCGCCATAAGCAGGAGAACTTCTGCGGTGTTGGTGTGGTGAAAATACATGCTAATAGAAAAACAAAAAGATAAGACTTACCTAAATAAACACATTGCAATTACTTGCTTTAGTCAGTAGTACATACAATCGAGGTTATTTCACAAAATAAACAAAGTGTCACTTTGAATAATGCGAGAATATCATTTAACCAATTTGGCATTGGATCTAATGGCAATTTAATCAAATTTATGTATTACTCAGGTGTAGAGACCCAACCCTGATTGAGTTATTCTTGTTCTGCTGAGCTAGTCAATTAATATAAGGATTTAAATATTAAAATAAAACACAGAACTTGACTATTTAATTAAATTGAAATCTAATACTAACAACTTAATAATAAGCAATTTTTAAGTAGCTACAAAATATAAATTTTAAATAAATATTCAAATAATTCTAAGAATTCGCCCATATTCATTATAATACCAATTAATTTATATTCGAGTTCCTGTTCATACATTCATCAATTCAACTAGCAACGATATCATTTTTTCATGGTTTTTTATCTATATAGTTTCTATTATATTTGAGACGGTCGTATAGTTTCATTCGCATAGTATGCGGTTTCCTTGTCAGCATTTGATTTTAGTTCTTCAAAAAAAAGTTGCAGAATTTATTGAAGAAATTCTTTACGAAACATTTCCAAGTACTTCTTACACTCTTTGGGTTTCATACTATCCAACATCCAAAATGTTGAGGGCGAATAAAATATTGTTGCGTCATATATTTTTGTAACAATATTAATGTGACGTACCTCTTCTTCTTCTGTTTCTTCGTCTTCTTCTTCTTCCTAGTATTGGCTTAGAGCCTGCTATTGCTACTTACGTAAAGCTTTATAGAGTTTTTTTTCTTATTTTCGGCGTGTTTTCATTAAATTTGACTGTATTATATTCGGTTCGGTATATGGAATTAGGTGTTAAAATTGATTTCTTGCAAGTTGTTTGGATCCTTTTTACCTACAACTCGAAAATGTTATGGCTTGCAATTTTTTACCTCTCGAACATTTTGGAAAGTTAGTAGTTTATAATATCTATGTGAATAAAGTACAAAAAGAATTATTCTTGTGTGAAGTCGATATGTGTTATGGTTTAGTCAGAAATCATCAACGGCAACTTGAGAATTCTTCTTTGTACCTATCATCATAAATAGCAAAGTATTAAAAAAGATAAAACATAATCTAAATCTAGAACCTGATTTCGAATTAATTGAAACAAATTCACTTAATTTCAGCAAGTCATTGATATTAAATGTAACAACAATTTGACCTTGTGGCAAATCATGTCAGTTGTATAGCGTTTCTAAGCTAAATGTTCTATTTTTAAACAGCAACCCTTGTGCTACCAAGTAGAACGACGAAAATTTGGTATCCTGAAAGCTTGATACACGAACCCATTTATTTCACCGGCGTTTTTAAGAAGGATTGTTCTTCGTTCTAAGGGAACGTGATGGATTAAGTCCTATAGGCAATAATCCCCCTATTTATTTGCTTGTCTCAAATTGCACATGGGGTAGCTCTACACGTAATGTTTTTATAATGTTCTGAGGAATTAACGAAGCTATGGGAATGCAGGAAGTGTTTTTAGGGGAAAAATATTACTTGCAATATATTTTTACGTCATAATGCTACATATTTTGGGGTAAAATCTTAATCGTTTTATGGCGTCTTTAATCGCTTTTCTCCCCAGGTTTTCCACGCCACAAGCATATTGCAGAATATTTGCTTTTGTTCAGTTCATTTGACTAGTATTATTACTTTACATGTCGTTAAAGGAGGGAGCACTAAAATTAATCAATTTAAAAAGTATATTTGATATTTATAAAGTAAATATGCAAATAAATATTTGTCTATACATAATATGCAACGGCATTTCAATCATAAATTAAGAAGCAACTCTCAGCATGTTTCTTCTAGCCGAATTATTTTACATGTAATTCATTTGTGAAACAAAAAACTAAAAATTTCGTCTAATAAATAGAATAGTCAATGTATACAAGATGCTGAAAAATAATTGATCTGGCTAAGTGATTATAGATTGGAAGGCGTTATTCAAGAAACTTCATTGTTTAAACTTCATTTTAAAAATTTTCCAAGTTTTATATTTTATATATAATTTTTGAAAATGGCCATGAAGGCCAAGAAATAACTTTCAGCTAACATTTAAAAATAATGGAATACATTTCTGTAATAAAACGAAATTATCTCTCATTTGTATTTTTTCATTTTCTGTTCTTTATGATATGGTAATATCGATAAAATTATATATTATGACATAAATTTAAAAAATTTAGTGTGATACACACACGCAACTTCCTTTTACAGTGATCTTATAATTAGTTGAAAATTTTGTTTTTAGCTTTCCTACTAAATTTTATATATTGTAATAGTTTGTAAATAAAATAATTAATCGCAAGGAATACTATACTTTATCGATTGTAGTAGCTTCAATTACGAACCTGCCTGTCAAACTCAGGGCAAATTAAAAGAGTGTAATAAAAATTTCGACAAATAAATGGTTTATTACCCTTTTCTTATTGTATCTATCCGCAATTTATTCGGGTTTAGCTCCGTAGAACACGAGACAAACTTGGTTCAGGGTGAAGGTTCATAAAATTTAAGAAAAACTTGGTATGACAAATAACTCGTTGTATGACAAATACTCTCAAATATTTGGGGCAAATGCACAATTTCCATCTGACGTCTAGCTAACCTCTAAATGTGACTCAGCAACAAAATGATCTGTGGTGGCAAGAAACAGCGTAAATTCAATTTTAAAACACCAAAATAGCAAGGGACCATCAGGTAAATATTAATACTGTGACGTAGCAACTGCTGAGCTCGTTTTGTTTCTAGTGTGACGTCGTAACCCACGCGTGATCGATTTTTGTTCTATATCCGGCCAAAAGTGAAAAATGCCGCTCCATCCCGCATTTCCAAGGGACGCTACCTAAATTTCTGGAAGTTGGACGGCTTTGGACCACTGGAACTTGGCACTACACCTCGTAGATAGTCTGATCTTGATGAGCTCCAAAAATAATGGACTTGCTATAAAGCGTTCCCTGTGAAATTCTACCTTTATCGGAAACCTCTCGGACGCTGGATACGCTCCCCAATGACGCCACGAGAATTATGCACTTGGGAATAGCTTTTTGGTTCGAATTTCTGCACGAATTGGTTCCTGAAGGTCTCCTCTACACGCAGCAGGCACTTTTTGCTGGGCTAAGCTGCTTGCTTCAGGAAATGGGCCCCCAAAGTCACTTGCACTTGGAATAATTTTTCTGCTGGCTAATCTGCTTCACCTGGACCTCTCAACATCTGGAAAACTACACCCACTGAATCCCTGTACACTGGTTAATTACATTATGTACAAATGGTATTAAAACGGACTTTTGTATTTATAATTTTATGCTATAACTTGAGGAGCTCAAACTGGCAACTTTTACAGGCTTGTTTGGTTATTATTAAAAAAAGACAGTCAGGTCACTTAGCAAGTAGATTTTCAATGTTTATAAAGGAAATTGATAACATGTTTAACCTTAAGGACTACAGTTTTGATGTCATGTCTTTGCCTCACCACTAAAACTGTCTTTTTCTTGGAATAAATGTCACTACACTTGCTCTGCTTTTAAATTACTTTTGTTTACAATGCACTGATACACTTGGAGTTTATTTAACGTCTCTTATTTACATTAAGTCTGATATTAATAAGCTCAAATCCGTAAATTTAATTGCATTAGCCCTTCCGAACATTTATCATATCTGAAACTCTGAATGTAACCCTTCTGAAACCTGCTTTGTTTCATGCTAACTTTTATCTCTCAAATTATTAGTTACTGCCGGTCACATCAAGTGCACTTATTAATGTAAAGTATTGATTATCGTGCAATAGATAGATACAATATTTAATTCTGTGCCCATTTTGACCTTATTCATTTAATTAATTAAGCAATCAGAATTTCTATGGGTAGTGAACTATTACAATATAAAGATAAAGAAATGTATGTAAAAATATTAGCATTTTGAAAATTGATTTTTATTAACATTGTAATGAGTATGAACGCTTCTTATTATTATTTTCAATATTAGTTTTAAATTTAAATTTTTATAGCTGTTCAAAAATTGCTTATATAAATATTAAATATTAAATTAGCAAGGATGGGTAGAAGTTTGAGGAGAATAACGTGCTTAAATTCAATCGAAACCCTTTTCTTGAAGTATCCTGAAATACTGAAAGTGAACGAACTTTTTAATGTAAAACAATTCCATAACCATTAGTGTTAATACAAAAATAAGTGTTGGTACCTGCAGAACTTTTTTGTACAATTCAACAAAATTATCAAAATTTTATAACATCCTTAATTTGCGATATTTTCAGGATTTTTGAGAAGGTGGGAGTTTAGGTCAAATTTGACCACGGCATTAGATCCTCTCTGAAACTTCTTTGTGGCGTGAATCTATAATTCAAGAAATTTTTAAGATTCGGACCTGTATTTTTCATAATTTTCTAAAAATAGGTCCATAGAGCAAGTTGGGTATTTTTAAATGCCACTGAAATATTGAAATGCACTTCATACTGTTTGAATTACGATACATTAATTCAATAACCATTCGAAAATCCAATTTATATATTTAATAAAAAATTAAAAACTACTAACGATAGTATATTATGATATTAGTGTATAAGTACGCCTGAAAAGAACTTACGACGATTTTAAGAGCACGACGCAAAGCGGAGTGCTTTTAACGTCGCTAGTGCTTTAGTGGCACTTATACATGTGCATCATACGTTATTTTTTCTACGATCGTAACAGAAATATAAAAACTTAGTTCGGTGACACTTTTTCCGTCACATTGTGTTAGATATTCTAGGTTATGTTGACATTCAAATTTACGGCAAAGCGTGCTTTAATATAGTATTAAAACACGCCCCCAATGGCAACGTGCGAATAAGACGTATTTCGAGTGCTAATATTAAGAGTGCTACAAACGTCGCTTTTGATACTAGAAATTTTGCAAAAAGTTGTCATTTTGACACGATCGTAGAAAAAACTTAAAAAAAACATTGTCGAAGTAACAGTCACGTCAAACTAATATTGCATCACTATCACACTATTTTTTTCCAAATTGCACTTTTTTCTAATATCAGAAACGAGCAATAGTCTCTAAAAAAGAAAAACGTGCTCTGCTTAGAGTAGGTACTTACCACTAGTATCACCTAACAGATTTAGAAAATTCTTGTGGCGCTGTTTAAAAAAAGTTTTTGTGATTTAAAGTAAGTTTGGATGTTTTAAATCCATAATAATCACGTGAGATCTTGGAATACAAATAATTATCAATAGTAATTATTAAATTATTCATTATTTTTCTTACTAATAAACAATAATTAAAATTATAAATTAAAAAGATCGAAAGTAGCTCATTACATGTTTCTTTAAATTAGAACTGAAACAACGTATGAAATGTTTTAGGCCACAGGTCCATATTCAAAACTTTCTTGATTATGGTCAAAAAAGACTCGAAACGTAATTAAACCGTAATGTGTGACACATTGTTAAATTCAGAATAAAAAGGGCTTCTACACTTTCTCATCAGAAAATCAGGACCATATTTTAAAAAATCTGTAAGTGGCTTTTACTCAGAACTTCCCCCCGCAAGTGAAAGTTCTGACACTAATAAATAATTTAATAAAACACACAGGAAACTAGGGTTAATAGTATATCCACTTCTCTAGTAATACTGAAAAGTAGAAGGGAACACTTGGTAATGCAAATTACATGAATTTACAAAAGAGACATTACCGACGGTCGAATTCAGACAGCAGGCTGCTGCCAATTCGATTTCAACGTGAGCGTTGGCTAAAGTCACGGAGCACTTTTCGAGTTCGTGCGTCGCGCTGACTTAAATACAACGCATTGTTAACCCCTTTTTTGCTTTACAACAATTACGCTATATCTGTTGGGTTCCATTTTCATCAAGGATGAAGCCTGAACTATGTACAAATTGTTACTTTTATCTATTTTTCAGTTAAAGCTAAAATTAACAAAATTTTACTTTTTAAGGTACTCGAATGTATATATTTATCTGAAATTTTCTTGGTTTTATGTCAGGTAGATATATAATGTGCATGCAAAGTATCGTTTTCCTCCAAGAAATCATTTTTAAGTTATACCGCCAACAAGACAGACGGAATTGAGAAAACCTGTTCTTCGTCATCTAGGGACCCTGAAAGAAGAAGATCTGAATAAATCTCGCGGTTTACAGTACTTCCTTCGCCATTTAGATGAGGGGAGTAAAAATAAAGTTGATGATGGTTGCTCGAAGACAAAACGTCGGATAAAAAATGCATAACGTAATTTTCAAGTCCATTAAAAGTTGCTATAAGGAAGTTTTGTCAGTTTCGCTCTACTTTTAATATTAACGCCAGGAAAAAAAATGAATTGGAAATCCAAAAGTTGGTTTTTTAAGATAACTCAAAAACGAAAAATCATATCAAAAAGTTCTAGGCGTAATTTTGTTAGTGTTTTAATTACACAACTTTTTTGCTATTTATTCAGATTTGTATCTCTTGCTATTAACGAGATCCACATACTGGCCCTCCTTATTTTGGACACACTGTATATGCATTTAAAATGTCCTCTACACTTTCGATGACACCCTGTATTGTACTAAAATTTTTTCATCGTTGAACTGAAAAGGAAAATTTTTATTACTATCCTGCCATTTAAAAAGTAATAAAGCGTGGGCCTGTGGTGGAAAACTAAATACTATTTTAAGTATTTTCCGATAAAATAGATATTGATTGCCATTATAGTAACATATTCTATGTACTGTTTGAGGCTTTCGCGGTTACTCGAATTATTTTCCTTAGCATAGAATTTCGGCTTAGACCGCGTAGTATTTGTAGATGAACAGCCAGCATTCTCTGGCTTAATGTGCCTTGCACCTTGTGAAGTCGAACAAAAACCCGCGCGATGGCCATGCTCTTTGGTGGCTCGTGTTGTTTGAGTATCTTGAGAACGAGGATACTTAGGCAGATTTAGCCGTTTTGCTGTTTGTGCATCCATATTCACTAACGTTTCGCAAGACCTTGCAGCTTGCATCATCAGAGTGAAAGTCGCACTGGCCATCGCGCGGGTTTTTGCTCGACTTCACAAGGTGCAAGGCACATTAAGCCAGAGAATGCTGGGTGTTCATCTACAAATACTACGCGGTCTAATTCGAAATTCTATGCTAAGGAGAATAACATATTCTATACTTTCCGAACACCCTTATAAATATATAATCAACAGTTTAATACAAATGTAGAGAAAATGAAGCATAATATAATATAGTATGATCAAAAATTTCATCTAGTGTGGCTACCAAAAAGCTATAAGTCACTTAAAAATCAAATGTCAAGTTTGGCATTTAAGTATAAACATAGTTGCATTCATAAATTAAGAACTATTGCATAGCCATACTAGATGAAAATAATTTTTAATCATACTTTATATCTCAGTGTGAATTAATTCATAGATACAAATATCTTACAGAAAACAAAATGTTTGTTTTCGTTAATGGTGAAACCCCTTAGGTTACTATATATTTTCTCTATTTTAACGAACTTCGTCTTGTACTGCTTGGAAAATATATACTGATCTTGAACATCTTGTAAAACCAAATGATGTTCAAGTGATCATTAAAACCAAATCGCAGATTTTCTGGTGCCTCATAGCCATAACATAAGGTATGAACCTGCACATCAGGTCAGGTGCAACAGATTTAACAAAAATTGGATGCCATTAGGCATCACAACAGCTTGTCGCATTCTAAAGACACTGACAAAGTGATCGATCGAGAGATTAATTGATACTTACAGTGATTGATATGGTTCTACTTCCTTTAGATTCGACAACATTACAGTTACAGGGGTTTCACCAGGTGATCCCCTTCTAATTAAATCTCCGACCTCAGACACGTTTCGGTCTTCCTCCGATCAGCGCCTGGACAGAGATTGTGAGCCACAATCACAACTTCCCCTCGAGCGTGGGGTGGTACCTTGTATTAGTTCATCTACTTCCCCCAGAGTTTGCCCTTGCGGTGGTGGTGTTAACTCCCTTCAGACGCGAGTCATCGGCACGACCCTCCTCGCTCAGATGGGGCGGCCAGATTAGACAAATTAAGGAGCTGTTTTCATTTATCATTAATGCGATAGTGAATACAGGATAAAGGAATTAATTATGGCGGTGAGGGAAGGTAGAATGGATAATATGATCGGGCGCGATTTTCTTGCAGCTGTCCTGTTGTTTCTGGAGTGAAGATTGGTTTTTTATGATTAACCTCTTAACAGCTCATTTTGGGACGTCTTTTATGAAAGTTTCAGGCGACAAATGCAGTCGTCAGGATCGTTAACTGAGAAAATGTCTGATATCGCACTGATCCATATGTTCGTATGCATTTTAGACGTTTGTATTAGGGAGCCTGCCATCTGTGAAATAAATGATAGCATGGACTAAATGATTGATGAATTGATGTCATATTACTGAACTGCTAACAAAAAATACTGTGATATTTGTTTATTTAGTTCTATATTTATTATTTTTTTACTATATCTTTCAACTAAAATACATTTCAAAACCAAACATTAAACAACTAACTATACAGGGTGTTTAAAAACATGTGCTCGGATATTTAAGAGTAAGAGTAACCAAAGTGGCTCAAAAACATAGACAATATGGGTCCACAAACCAACCATTTCAAGGATATGATATATACGAACAAATTCAGCATTCAATCAAGTTTTCAGCGACTTCTCAACTTAATTCATTTGTAACTGCCACTGGTTGGAAATGTTTACTTTGAAGTAACTATTATTGATATGCATTCTAACATCGAAATAGAATAAAACACATTTGATGTATGATTGTGTCAATGGCAATGCCTTCGAAGCAGGACGTCTTTACACTGATGCGTATCCTAACAGAAAGACTTCCTTCAGATAAATTGTTTAGTGCTTTACATCGACGCTTGAGAAAATCGGGGTCTTTTCTTCATTTACTATAGCCCACAGTCCACCTAGCTCCGTTTCAACCCCAGAAATGGAAAAACATGTCTTGTTGCAAATCCTAGCACCAGTGCAAGGAAATTTCTGCACGTGTATCAGTTGTCCACTTGCATGGAAAATTATTCATCAGCAATTGTTGTATCCGTATCACATCTAACGGGTACAAGTCTTAAACGCTCCTGATTGTGCTTTGCTAATGGTTTGTTAGAAAACGTGCGGACAACCTAAACTTTTCTGGCAATATTCTCATTACCGATGAAGCTGAGTTCCCCAAAGACGGCGTAACAAATTTCCGTAATAATCATTCGGGTTTATAACGTCCTTACTCAAATTCTGAATCGTGGCATCAGCATCGGTATTCTTTAAATGTCTGGCTGCGCATGCTAGGCGACCATCTGATAGGTTCAGTTTTATTTTTGCAAATCGTCTAACAGGAGTAGTTTATTATGACCTTTTGGTCAATACCTTCCACTTGGAATAGACAATTTTTTTTCCGAACATTTGTTGGGAGACCTAATATAATATAGTTAATGCACAACGGTGCACCAATTCAATTTTTTCTTATGATCAGCATTAGAACTGGATTGGTAGAGGAGGTCCAGTTTCATAGCCTCCTAGGTTTCCTGGCCTAACTCCAATTATTTTTTGGCTAGGTAGAAAGTTTCAAATAAAATATAAAATCAACCTGTCATTATATTCTAATTTGTAAAACAGCTGTGGTGGAACTTCTTCTTTTGCGAACACCTTGGCGGAACTAAGTTTTGGCTATTCTGCTTTAAGCTAAGTGAGGGATGTGCGTTGTGGGTAAAAGATTAAAATTTAAAGGAGAAAGGGCTTAACACTCGAAAGAAGCGGACGCGCTTACCTAAGAGTGGACATACTCGAGAGGATTAGGGTGTGTTTCTCAATTTTGTTTAGTGCCGGATGAACCGATTACTTCCCCATATTTTACGTAACAAAGGACCGTATTCCGCAGTTGTAGTTATTTCCACGATTTCCAGGCCACAACGTGGATTTTGACTAGTCGACAATTCCCATCGACACTGCGTGGACATATTATCGTCATCGATCCCTCTTTCCCGCATAACCAGACGCCGTGCAATCTCCCCACACGGGCTAATTTTTCTTATCTTCAGGTGCTAATCAAGTCCTCACGCAGATAACGAACATTTCAGTCGAGTAAAGGCACTGCAGGCTGTTCACCAGGTTAGAATTTGTACTTCATTCGCACGTGCCTGGTTATAAAATGCATTATCGGACTTTAAAAGACTAAATTAGAATAACGTGGTCTGCTAAACCAACGTTAATAATTAAAAAAATTATGACAATACGCTCGTTTCGGATAGATTTGGAGTCAGATGTTTAATACCCAACAGGTATTGCACTCCAATATTCCAATATAACTTAATTAATTAGCTCTTTTCAAACTGAAACGTCTTGAATAATTAAGTTTGCGCTTGCTTGTGTAAAAAATCTGAGTTAGACTATATATATAGTGACGTCATACAGGGTGCCGTTAATTTTGATTTTTTTGAATCACTGGTTTTATAATTTGTGTGTGCTTCCAAGTAGAACGACTTAAATCATTTTACTGGCGTCTTTTTCTAAGTTTTGTAGAATATGTTTACTTTGTACTAACTTTTATTCGATTCCCAAGTGATGGTGGTTATGTTTTGTAACGGTCCAGTTTTTGTCACCTTAGCAGTTAATAATCACCTCAGTATTTAACCATTATCCTGCTAAACTGTATTTCTTACAATGTAACCATTAGCTTAAGACGCATTGTGTATTTAAAACATACGAGTTTCACGCGGGAGGTTGTGCTCCCAAATCAGCTGATACAGTATTGCGTGTGTTTATTAATAAAACAAAAGCAAGTTCTGCGCGAGACAGATGCGGGAGACAGGCGGGTGCCAGCAAGCGAGCTGCGCGTGTCGCCTCAAAACCCAAGGGATGCTACGCCAAGTATTAAAAAGTGCGATTGAAAAGTTTTGCGTTGGCCTGAGTTAAGAGCAATCGACGCTTCATGATTCTTGAGCCGAAATACAGCCTCTAAAGCAGACAACTACCTTGAAATCAACAGCGAGGAACCAATAATTCTTCAGCGCGAAAGCTGCGCTGCAAGCTTCAAAGGAGCAGCTATAACGCAAGGTTACCAATAACTATACCAGCGAAGGAAGTAGTACCAGAAAGCAGTTCTCACAAATGACGCAATAACTTCACCGGCCAAATTACGCGCTCGAAAGCAATGGCAAGCTGCTGGGTGAGCGCATCAAAACACAGCGCTGCATCATTCTGGGGACGTATCGCGTCAGCTGATTTCGAACTGCAACGAGTCAGGCTCGGATTCAGTAAATTTATGTGCGGGATATAAACATTCCGGTTAAATTAAGCATCAAGTTCGTGGACCGTTTCGTGGTAATATTAATGGTGCACATAGCATTTATCGATTAACATTATGAATTTTTTATGTACTTTCATGCATGTTTGTTTCTTTTACAGATTATATATCTTTTTACGTAAACTGTTTGGTTTTCAATTTTGGAAGTGTTTGTATGTATAATTACAACATTATAGGTGATCGCGACCAGGCCGGCAAGAGCAATATTGACATTGCCCTTAGCTGCATTGAGGTAAGAGCGGGTCTTGTGCTTCTACAACTGGGATAACTAGCATACAAAGGGCAATAGAAATTAATAGTACCAGAGAGTATAGGCTACGGGAAACAGCCACATTACACTTTACGGTGCCCAACGCAAGCGGTAAATAAAAGTACCGTTATAGTTTTTTATTACAAAATCGTTTCAGTCAGACTATTCTTTTTGAATTTTACTGATATACCCAGCTATTTTGCTAGATTAATGTATTCTGTCTTTACTTCATCAAAATTACTTATCAACAGTTGGAGGTTCTCAAGAGCTCGAGTAAATAATTTGGCGGCATTGTCTAAATTGTGGCAATCTTCTATCGGTGTTAGTCAAATCACTCGTGCCTATGTCAGTATTGGGATAAAATTGCTAATGTAAATCCCTATCCCCATTTTCACTATTTTTATGACCATATTATCAATCGCATATACATACATTGTTCGTGCTCTGCTGTCTCATACAAGTGCCCTGGTGTGTTCTGTTTCATAAGATCATAAGAGGAATCCTCAGTAACAGTAACAATAGACGGAAGAGGTACATTTACTTTTGTATGCTGGTTCGATATGTGTGATACCTGCTATATGTCTTAGACTCTTAAATCCCTTTCTTATCATTATAGACTAATAGATATTATAATTATGATTCTAAAACATAACTAGGCAATGCCCATAACTATTTTTCATTTTTTTTTAATGGGAATACTTGTAGGCATTTTGTCCTCTTTGGGTCGTGTTTGGCCTCGCACGTCGCACACCGTTAGTTACGCCACTGCTCTTTACTTAATCACAGCTTTCATCATAAAATGGAGTAATAGATTTATTTTCTACTTTGCTATATGCACATAAGAGTATATTCTGGATGTCTTTGTCGATACCAAAGAAAAATATTGTACTTTCAACTGGTAATGGCCGAAGATAGAAATACTTTTCAAACATTTCCTCTTGAAATTGTAAATTCTTGGAAGGTTGATGTATGGAAAATATCAGTCGGTACAAATAATCTCATGTCTTTTTTAAGTTGAAGAAACGTCACTTCTCGCCTACATGATGATTCACTGGTCTTCAATTTTTTATAATGATTTTTTTTTAGTTTTACGTGTTACTTTCATCGCCATGTAGGCTCTACTATACGCTTCTTTTGAAAAAATTTTTTTTCTTTATTTTATTAGAATACCATATTTCTGGCACATCTATATCTCCTTCTTTTAGTGAAAGCTATTGAACTGACGGCTTTAGGGCGATATTTTTCTTAGCTGATAACGTTGTTCTCAACATTGAATAAAGGCCCTAGAACGTGGAGTTTTTGGGGACGCTCGATTTATATTCAAAATATGCTAACAAAACGATCTCCCCTGTAATAATCGTTGCGCAGAAAATATCTTTTTTAATCTCATTTATAAGAAAAGCAATAACGTGTGCAACACGTAGGCGCATTGATATTTCGATCAAACATCCCTCGCCTGATATAAAAAAAGTTTACTTTTCCTGACTTATTGCTCAAATAACTACTAAACTGAATTTATTTAAAAGCTGTAATAATACAGTGTGTTTACAAATTGGCGCAAAAGCTCTAGGTAGCGATATTCCTTACAAAATTCTGAGTCGAAAATCTTAATACGAAAATGTTGGATTGGTCGTTATGGGCCCTCACGAGCCGTAGATAATAACAATTGTTTCTTCAGGTAAAGTACCCCTGCTATTTTAAATAGGACACAATGTCATCAGGAAGAGTTGCTCAGAATGCAAAATTATGATCTCATGCAAAATTTCAGAAATAGCGGCTTACTTTTATGAAACCATCTTATCACAAAAAGTACTTCATCTAATGCACACGGTTTCATAAAAGTACGTCGATATTTCTGAAATTTTGTATGGGACCTTAATTTTACATCTAGAACAACTCTTTCTGATGACATTTTGTCGTATTTAAAACAGAAGGAGCACTTTACCTCAAAAAACAATTGTTTTTATCTACCGCTTGTGAAGGCTTATGAAGACCAATCCAACATTTTCGTATTAAGATTTTCGACTCAGAATTGTACAAGGAATATCCCTACCTGGAGCTTTTGCGCCAATTTGTATACACCCTGTATTAAGAGGTCACCTTTTTTAAACCGTCGAAAACTCATATGCACTTCTTTAAAGTAGGGAGGCAAGAATGTTAAAAAAGATAAAACAAACCGTACTTCTTTTTCAATAATCTATCGATTCTTTAAGTTTCTCTAAATAACTCAAAAAGTACTCCGCACTTTTTTTTGTAATGCTGGTGGCTGACTAGCTCTATAATGTAAGAGCAGTTTTAATAAAGTGTCTTAATAATGTTGGCCAAGCTACTGCGGCTAACTCTTTTGAACAATATTACAATAAAGCACAAGCAGGAGCAAGCCTCATTGTTGCAAGCAAAACAGTTTCTCTCAATAATAATCAACAATTAGCGTTGTCTTCCAAACAATCTGACGCTAATAACATAACAGTCCTGCACTGTTACGCCATTCTTCCAGCACGGCGTTCTTATAATTACAGCGTAAATAATAATGAAATTATTTCGCTTCATTTCTATTGTTTGCAAAGACAGTTTTTTGCAAGACTTCTACTAATTGTCTTACCATAATACCAGCAGCTGTGCTGTTTGGTGGCTTGGCTGAAAAAGATCTAATTTATTGAAGAAATACAAGTAAAAAGTAGACGTGCTTACAATATATTAATATCAGCGGCATCAACTTAACGTTTCATGTCTTACTAGACCTTTAGACCCATTCAAATAAATTAAAAAACAACTATCAGATTTATGGTAATTTTGGATTGTATATGTAAACAGTGAAACTTCTGAAGAATCCCAAAGTAACAAGGGAATAAAATAGGGAGATAGCCAAGTTCGCTACCGTTTCTCATCCACATGGCTCACATAAACAAAATAATAAATAACAACAAACCTTAAAATGAAATTTAAAATACTTCAACCTAAATTCGGTAAAGATGCAAGGGCTACCATATGCAGTAAGAAGCCGGAAGCAGCTACAAGGAAGCACAGATGTATGGATAACGAAACTAGAAAAAAAGGGAATGGTTATAAATATAAATAAGTGTACAGTCATGCATGTTTCAAAAGCATAAAGAAGGACAAACGTGGATATTCCAATGGAAAAGCCTGAAGGAGAATGAAGCCGCACAATACCAAACGACAATAATTAGTAAAGATGGAAGTATAGATCAAGAGGTGAAAAACATAATTAACAACACCAGCAGAATGTACTGCCACATAAATAATATTTTGATAAGCAAAAGAGAACTAAGCACAGAATCACACCCATTGCAAGACCATAGATACATCTACTTTAATATACTCACCAAAGTCCTGACCACTAAAAGGTAATCATAGATTAGTATTAACGGCTATGGAAATCATAAGGCGAGTTATGGGAAAATAATGACAGATAGAATATGGTACGGAAGTATACGAGAAGATCTAAAACTATATTCATTAGTATGGCGGCTATCTTCTACGAATGGACAACGCAAGATATCCGAAGAAATATTAAAAATGAGAAAATTAATAAAAGAGAGGTAGAGGACCCCTTGGATAAACTGGGAAGGCAATATCAGAAAAGCCCGAAGAATAAATGGAAGACCATGCAACCAATCTACACCACAGCAAGAAGGGCAGAATACAAAAAATAGCTTAACACTCCAACACCGTAAGATATATGGAAGAAGAGGAAATAATCAAGTAAGTCAATTGGATTCTTACATGTTCTATTGTCTATATTTAAAAATAATTAGGTTGTTCTATAATACAGTAGGTAGATGTTAACTTTTTCGAAACAGTTTCTTTCAATAATCACGCCATATTTATAGCTTCCGTTACCAAATTTATGATAATATAATTATTAATAAATAATAGAACACCTACTAAAAGAAATCTCAACTTAGTTCTGACAAGACAATATGTTTATTACTACATCTTTAATCCCCAAAGTACAATTACTAAAACTATTTATGGTGATCCTTTCTAGAATACTGTTCACGTTTTCTAAGACTAAATTGTTGAAGGTTTAGATTTTTATATGTTACAAGTGCAAAGTATAAAAAATAAATAAGTTATACATTTCTAATTATGATAAAATTATACTAATTTAAACTGTAAACTATTTCAACACTAAATTATATAACCACAGATCAAATGTATACTATACTATACTGAAACGGAAACTTGACCTGGCTCGCCTGATGCTAAGTGTGTTCAAAATATCATTTCAATACCTAACCGATTTGTACATCGATGTTCATGGATGTTTGCTGTTATAGTATGTTTATAATTAGTTTCAAGTGCGCCACTATAAGTTTTAAACTCGCGCTAATGTGTTCGCGGATTCCGCGATATTATAAGTGTGTACAAGCCAGAGGCCGACGTATTTTCAGCGAGTTAGTGTGTTATTTGGTTCCGGGCCCAAAAGTGAACGCCGAACGAGCAAGTTTTGGAAAATATGTACCAACGCCAATTAAAGTCGAGCATTTCCGCATCTTATAGGAAACTACGAGAGCCGATGTTACAATAGCGGCTGTTAACTTTATGAAAAACGCCGCAGTCTTGTGAGCGTTAACGTTTGGAAATTAGGTGCCAGGAAAATGACAAAAGAACCGGCCACGTTATGGAGTGACACAATAACGAAGGAATCGCCGTGGAAGCCAGCTAATTCTAGCTCCATGTAGTTAAGCAGCTGTAATTTGTTATCACTCAAAGGCAACTGACACATACCATATGTGATTATTTGCAAGCGGCTATTGGATCAGAAGCAGGGGCTGAGTAATCTATAGCACGCTAAAATGCGTATGCGCACGGTTTCTTGTGTTCGTTTCCCACTGGGTTTGATAATATTCGCAGTATTATATCAGCACAAAAACGTCGTCTAAAGCAGCTGTTGGAGTGAATTAATATTATTGTTCAGAGCGCTAGGCCTGTGATCTGTGCAGTAGACTAGTATAAATGCAACCTAGAAGCAACTGTCGGGGTATGAATTAATAATTGTTAAAATAAATTGGTAGTAGAAACAGATTTTTGCACGCAGAGTGACATTATTGCTCATATAAAGGTGATGTAGAAACAGCTCTCCTCTTTATTGTTTAATACTTAATTTAATATTAGTTAAGGTGTTTTTTACAAGAAAAATAGCTGATTTGTGTTTAAATAAAATGGCTTTTTATTTTTAAAAATCGTTGGAGTTAATATTTTCAGCTTAATACAAATACAACTTAACTTCTGGTTTATTGCAACAGTGTCTTTTCTTAACCACGAACTGAAGTAAGTAGAATAAAAGAGATACCATTGCTATTAAGCTAATTAGCAATATTAGAGGGTAAATTTAATTTATAAAAACGACATTTCCCTAAGCCGCAGCATTAGAATTTGGCCCCTAAAAGACCCATTACAACTGGGTCGCATTTTCAATTCGAGACATAGAATGTAAGAATGGCTATCCCTGGTAATAATATTTGAGCGTTGCTTGTTGACTCTCTAGTGGTAATGGAAGAAAAATATTTATAATAACAACGTTTAAGCCATATGTGTTACTTATTATCAGTTAAATTACTGTTCCATCAATATGAACATGTAAATTAACTTTGAAAACTCAGAAGCAACAGCTTACTTTCAAATGTCATTATCAAGGATATCCAAACCTATTGTTACGTTTTTACGTTCGGGCTATTTAAAAATTATTCACTGCTTCTGTATTAAACATTTATTTACAACAATTAATTATGATTATTTACAAACACACAGATTACTTAAACTAACGAACTATAGGTACTATTTCTAACAACGATACATTTATTTATTTATATGCGCTGGATCAAGCATCAATTATTTATTTGGCTATTTACGACTTTAACATTAACGATTTATATGGTTATTTATCCGTTATTTATTTGACTAGGGTTCGTTTATATCACGAGCGCTTCGAGTCTAAAGTGAACTGATGAGAACTCCGGCGGCCGTGTATTTATATTCGGGTAATTTCCTTCGAGATCCATCTAGATTTTGCCGGACCTTTCTGGGAACCGCACGACGCATTCGCGTGTTAGCCAGCAGGGTCGCTAACGTCACGCTTATGCAGCTGCCTTCAAGGCGCTGACGTCACGCGTCTGCACCTGGGTCCAAGGTTGCAAGGTCGTTACACTGTGTTCTATATGCAAATTTTAATGGTACTTTTACTTAGCCCTTGCGTTGAGCGCCGTAAACTGTAATGTGACTTGTTTACTTGCCCTATACTCTACTGTACTATGAATTTGTATTGCCCTTTGTATGATAGTTAGCCCAGTCGTAGAAGCACTCTTACCTCAATGCGGCTAAGAGTAATGTCAATGTTGCTCTTTCTGCCCTGGTCATGATCACCTAAAATGCTGTAATTATACATACAACAATTGCCAGATGTGAAAACGAAACAGTTTATATGGAAAGATATATAATCTCTACAAGGAACACCTATGTATAGAAGTATACAAAAAGAATACACAGTGTTAATCGATAAAGGTTGTGTGCGTTATTAATAATAGTACAAACCAGTCCACGAGTTTAATGCTTTAGTCTAATTGCAATGTTTAAATTTCGCACTCAAATTTACTGAATCCAACCATAGCCCGACGAGCTTGAAATCAGCTGACGCGGTACGTCCACAGGATGATGTAACGCCTTGTTCTGACGAGGTGACTCTTTCTGGCGCGTAATTTTTCCGGTGAAGTTATTGCGTCATTTGTTGCAATCTTTTCATAATTCGCTGGTATAGATATTTTATAAGACTAACGTTGAGTTATAGTTGCTTCATATGATCTCGTACATTTACAAGATCGCTTGCTTCTTTGAAGCATGCAGAGCGGCTTTTAGTGCTGAAGAATTATTAATCCCTCAGTATTGGTTCCAAGACAGTTGTCTGCTCTCGAGACGGTATTTCGGCTCAAGAATTATGAGGCATCGGCTGCTCTTAATGTAGGTCAACACTGCCTCCCACGCTGCTGTTCACGTATCAGTTGTTTTGTTCTATTAATAAACGCACGCAACTCTGTATTATCGGCTGTCCGCTCACAATCTCCCCTGTGAAACTCGTATGTTTTAAAAGCACAATGCGTCTTAAGCTAATTGATACATTATAAGAAATATAGCTTAGTTCTATTCCTAGAAGAATAATGGTTAAATACCGAGGTAATTATTAATTGCGAAGGTGACACAATCCAGGCAGTTACAAAATTGAAAATTATCACTATTGCAAGGGTAAATATGATTCATCAAAGTAGCGGACGTATATCTAAAATCGTGTGTATTATAAGACCACAAAACAACAAACTGTCTGCTACCGTCGCAGTGACTGCTCTTATTTTTTTAAAATAATTTTACTACAGTACTTTATTATGTTATTGCAAACATACAAAATGTTTATAGTGACGTTGTATTTTAGAACGGTTGAACAATAGTGATTAGGTTTATTCCGCAAATACATGCTTAAATAGATTGAGGATATTTTTTCTTATGTGTAATACCATTACAAAACTTTTTTCGTCAATCAAAACTTTGTGTGACAACTTTCAGAGTAACGTGTAGTGTATTACACATCAGAATACTGGTAGACCATCTGTTAGACCCGAACAAAAAGATAAGGTTAATTTTACTTAAAAGTAGATAAAAAGTAACAAAAATAGTATGACGATGTTACTAAGGAAAATTTAAACATAATTCTTAAGTGCAATAAATTTATAAACAAAAATTCACAGAGCATTAAACTGCATTTTAGCAGTTTGTACCTATATTTCAGGGCGTTGCTCCTAGATTATATACCGATCGTCATACAACTATTTTAATTTATGAAGTTCTGTGTTTAAAGAATATAGTGGAGAAACAACGTATTATTTGCCTTTTTATTTTTTTCTGTTTATTTATCTGTTAAGCTAAGCTATTAAGATATGCTGATGGTACAGGAAATAATTACCAAGGTATATCGCCTGATCTATAGCATACATATCCTTCTTTTTGTTCTTTCTGCCAGAGAAATAATGTTTACATTTTCTCTAATGACATCATTCCTTGTCCTGTCAGTTATTAAGACAAATTACTGACCAAACTTAATTACAAATATATAAAAGTAATGTTTAAGTAATTCCATTGCCTCTATTTGCGGGACATAATTACAGGAACAGTTTTGTAGACAGTTGTTTAAATATAAATAGTAATTTATTATACAAGACGATAAAGTTAAATTTTATCCACGAGTGAATCGTTTAACGTCGAGACGAAGTCGAGACGTTAATGATTCAAGAGTGGATATAGATAACTTTATCGTCGTGTATAATACAATATTTTTTTCTATAGCAAGAACTTTAACAATTTCAAAAGAAAATAATGACAGTCAATCACATTTCAAAATGTCAGTAGCTAGATTGGGTTGCTACGATAATACGAAGCTGTCATATTTAATTTAAACAAAAGTTAGAAAATTAAATTACTTTATCTATCCTTGATGTTAAAGTGCTACTTTATCTACCCTTGCTGTTAAAGTAAAACTTGACCTTTTGTTTTGAGTTGATAAAAGCACACTTTAACATGTGCTATAGAAAAAAATATATTATTTGAGTAGGTACTTTCTTGAACAGAGAACGTTGAATAAATCTGTGTCATTTCCAAAGGCGAAGACTATAATGTCGACAACAGATAGCCAAATATTCAAATAATCGATTGAAATAATACATAGTAGTATTTTAAGTAAAAAATATTTCGTAAAAAAAAAAATTTTTAAAACTTTTGCAAGTTATGGCTTTGCTCGCGAAATGCAGTAACGGCTTATGAAATACAAATGATCAAAAAGCATAACAAAGGTGTAATAGTCTTAAAATATATTTCCTCCAATATGAGACTGCTATCTCTATCTTCACATGGTCTATGACGTTTATTCGAATTTATTTTCAGACCTTTTTCGTATTTCTTTGCCAATGTAACCTCCAACACATCTACCCCAATGTCCAACCACAATCGCAAGGGCAAAATACTCAACCCCACTGCTCAAAACAAGAGCACTGAAATGACGAAAGCATATCACAAGTGACGGAAAAGCTAACCAACTTACAAAAAAGCAAATCCCACCTTAAAAATAAGAAATTAACACATTCCATTGGGTGTTTATTTAAAAATTAATAACTTATTTTAGGTTGTTTGCAACTACAACTACTTAACTGTTTATTGTTTTACTCTAAAAGTGTTACAACCGATAAGTCAAAACATTCTTCCTCGGATGTTTCTATTCATTAGAAAATACAAAAACCAGGCATCTTCCCTTGTTAGATACGCCCCTGGATTTCGTCTTTGCTAATGAATGAAATGTCTGGCACGAAATCCGTTAAAAATGAAAGTCGATTTACGTGCTTCTCCATTAAAACGCCGATGTAGCCTTTCTCCGAGATGGTAAATCGCAACGTCAAAGTCAAGGTCATATCTTTTTTTTTATCTAATTCGCCTGTTTATAGCTCCGCTGCAAAGCTATGTTAAGCACAAGCGCATGGCCCAACATCAATCATAACAATTTGAAAGCCAGTTTTTGTGTCCATTAGAGCTACGCCGGGTTTTAAAAATTACAGGTTAACTGCGACTCACTAGTTTGATTTTTTAATGAGATTAGGCGGACGATAAGAAATGCAGGCATTGTCTAACTTTGTGAACAATGTATTAGATTTAAGTAGACATCATTAATTTTGTAGACATTCTAAAATGAAATAATGACTACATCAGTAGAAACTGTGCAACTGTATGTATGTAATGTACGAGGGTGGTTCAGGACTTACCATATCGGCCATAGAATGACAAAAACTTATAATAATAAAATTGCTTTGTTTTTTTAATACAAAACGATTTGAAATTTCACCAACAAATTAAAAAAAATAAATGCAAAATAGACCCCACTGACACTTCTTAGCAAGAGCTACTGGTATAAATTAAACGATTTTTGGGAAAATCGACATGAAAGATAAGAATAATAATATCGTTTATTTAACAAAAGATAGCTAATTTTGTACATTGACAATACATCTGAGAAACCAAACATCTAAAAGTACATGATTTATTCTTAAAACAAATTACAAACAGTGTCTGAGCTATTATAAACTATGTAACATCCTTGACCTTAAAGTATTTCTTACATCTAGACTTAAACCGCCTTAAATTGCACAATTTTATATTTATAGGTAATTTATTATGCTCTGATAATATGTAGAAAATACAATTTTAGTTTTGTACAAAAAGCGAGTAAGCACAAAAAATTCAGTTTGATGTTTAATAATAATAATAATCGAAACTACTAATTCGTTTGCTCTTTAAGGATTTTAGTTAAATTGAAGTAATGTTTGCGGTGTTTTCTTTTTGGAGCATTTATTGCCTCCGCATCTATTTTTTTTTGTGAGTCGTAAACATATTGTAACTAATTATCTACGTTTATGTTTAAGTTCTAAAACAATTTCAAATTTCTTTTCTGTAATTTTATGTATCTGGGATAAAAGCTTTAATAAAGTATTATTCGTTTTCATTATTTGTACCTTTTTATAAAAATATTGTAACTATTCATCTAAAGTTCTTTCTATGAAAGTTTTAAACTAAAATTTTGTAATTTTGACCTAATACTGGGTGAGTTTTTTAAAGTGTTACAAGGCGATATCTCGAAAACGGTTTACAATATCTTCATGAAATTTTTGTGAGGTAATAGGGAGACGGGTGGGCATAGTTAAACATATTTTTGACATTTACCTCCTTTTTGTATATTGAGGAGTGAAAGGTAACGTTAAATTTTAAATAGGATGATGTACTTTTCTTTATAAAATTCGAATCTACGTAACAAACTACGTATGTGTGCATAACATTTTTTGATTTGATTTCGGTTACGGAATTATGATTTATTAGGTTATAAAATTTTAGAAATGTGAAATAATCGTTAAAACGTCAAAGTTCTCAACTGACTTAAGTAGAACTAACGCATTTCTATGGAAACGCATAATAATTCTCAAACAAGTGCACTTGATTTATTGGTAAAATGTATTTGTTTTTTAAATTCTATCTAAATTTCCGTAACCTAAAGAGCAAATCAAAAAATATCTTGTACACATACGTAGTTTTTACGTAGATTCGAATTTCTAAACAAAAGTACATCATTCTATTTAAAATTTCAAAGTTACCCCCCACCCGTCAAAATACAGAGAGGAGGTAAATATAAAAAATATGTTTAACTATGTCCCCCCATCACCCTATTACCTCGTAAAAGTTTCATGAAAATATTGTAAACCGTTTTCAAGATATCGCCTTGTAACACTTTAAAAAACTCACCTGGTATAATGACATTTTGTTGTCATTTTCAACGTCAAAAGGATGCATATATTCGCACTAGTTGCAATATGAGATTTCATATTGACACTAGTGCTAATATGAAAATTTAGAATAACTTTGCAGATTTAAGTAACTTCATTTACTAAAAATTAATATGACTCAAAATTACAGAAAATCTTGTAGCAACACGGTGCAAAATTAATGTTTTTCACATACTTCATGTCTAGTGTGAGTTACCGTCAAAAAACGACTTTAACGACATAAAAAAGACACACTCGGGAACTTAACCGGATACGTAGCTCCAACCTCGTTACGATGGACGGTAACAAAAGGTTGCCCCGACTTGGGAACGCTTAGCGAGAGGGCAGGTTCTTTACGACCTTTGATTCAGGGCTACAATTTCATTAAACGATATAAAAGATGTTAAATATTGATGCGCCACCACATTCGGGCTAAATCGGGAAAACAAAATCAGCAACACAGGTGAACGCACTCTGAGCGTGAAAGCAAGTGATTCACCTTTCTACTTCTACCTTGGCACAGCTTGAGGTGGCGGTTACAACAGCTGAATCAAACCTACCTTTAACTGCACTTGCTTATATCATCTGCATTCCTGTACATCAAAACAAAACGCAAAAAGGCACGTAAACACCAACGAAAAACGTAAATAATTAACAATAAACTCTATTAAAGTAATAAAGTATGTGAATAACAATGAACATGGAAACAGTTACTGGTTAAAGTTAAAAATAATAGGAAAAATGGGTTAGTTAGGTTAAATTGCGACGTTTAAACTAAACACAGCGGTACAATGACAATCAAACGACATAGCTACATTTTAAACAGTAATAACAACGTTAAATTTGGCACAAAAAAACTACAACTACAACAACGGTTACACATGAGCTTAAAACGCAAAACAACATGTAGACAATAAAACTTGACGGTACTGTTTAACATCTTACGAGTTAAATCAAGCAATAGCAAAATTTTCCAAAACAACACTTTACTATAAATTTCTAGACGTTACAAACACTATTAAATTGACAAATACCTTGAGTTGAAGAAATCCAGACGTTTTGATTACGTTGTTCTCATTAAGCTGCAAGTCGCTCCTCAAGGAAAACAACGACAGGGAAACTGCATAAAGGCGGTATTCAAGCAGACGTGGCGGCATTAAATCCCCGGGACGAAAAGAGTAAAGTACCTTACGGTAAGTAGATTCGGTACGGCAATTCGTGACTTCACTGCGATGATGATTTTGCACATAAACGAAGTTTTTCACTTAATAATCAGCTATCAGCGTAATTGGAGGTACCCAGCTCCACGATACAGAAGAAATCCATAGCTAAAATTTCACGACACTGACACAGGGGTTGACGAGGGCTAACATACACTTTGACTAGTTTTTTACTTCCGACGAGGCTGAAACCCGCCGGAATCAACGACCTCTGAACAGTTCAAGGGCTACTAGTAAGGTAATAATAACAGATTAAATTTTCAAAGAAAAAGAACAAGGAATCATTTTTTTAATTAATTTTGTTAATAATGTGTTTGTCCGCTCCTTTTATTTACACACTCCGTGGCATGGATTCCAGCAAGTGATTTCTTGAGGTATTGTGTCCCAAGCAACTTACAATGTGTGTTGGAGAGCTTCCAGTGTCTGCAGAGGGTTAGCTAGGTTTCTCAATCTTCTCCCAATCATGTCCCATACATGCTCGATTGGCGAAAAGTCATGAGGTGGCTATGGCAGTTGGTTAACATGGACTTCTTGAAAGAAGTTTAAAGAAGCTCTTGCAACATGAGAGTAGGCATTACCCTGCTGGAAACCGAGTTTTCTAGCTGCTGCAAGAAGGGAAGCATATCGGGTTCGATCTCTTCCTTAATGTAACGCTGAACTGTCATAGCGCCTCAGATGAACACCAAAAGAGACCTACTCCCATGAGCAATAGAAGCCCATACCATAACCCCCACAGTTCTATGCACACAAATGTAAATTACTTCACAGTCGAGGAAGACCCAAAGAGTACGCAAAAAGGCTGACAAACAAGGAAAATGCACCTTATATACAACGAAACCTACCGTTTTAAAAATGAAGAACTATGGAACATGTTTATTAAAACGGCATTTACGATCGTTGCATATTAAAGTCTACGCAACTTTTTTGGAAATACAAAATAATCAACATTTCGAGTAACTTCATCGACAAGCACCAGTAAGGATTGTGCTATTTTAGTTGGCTCAGTGGCAGTACTACAATACTACAAATGAAAAGGTAAGACATATTGCTGACTACAATTTTCCATTAGAATAATCATTTACAATTTTCATTCGAGCGTTTATTATAAATACTCTATTTTTTACCAGTTTACGTTTATTTTAAAAAAATATAAATTGTGTGTGTTGTATAACAGCGGTAAAACGATGAACAGCTTGTTAAGGTATTTCCTAATTTTACACAACGTTTAATTCTGTCGAATTTGTAGATTTCGATCCAGAAAGGCCCCCGTCGAAGCGCTTGGAAAGCCTTGAAAACAGATGTGATTTTAGCTTACGTTTTACGACCAGTTGTCAGTTGAAATTTTCCAAAACACATGTGCGGTCTGACTTAAAATGGCAGGTGCAGGTTTAGACGGGGTGTTTACGCGATGAGAGCGACGAAGTATCGTGAGCACAAAAAAAGATTGCTATAAGCCAAGTCACGGAAAGATTTATGAAGGGAGTGAAGCAAACGCAGATTTTGGACACTCAGAGACTCACTTGAGTGCTAGACTTGAAGTCAAGCAGACGTTTTTCTGGGAATGCAAGTCTAGAACCCCGGGTCGTCGAATTATCGTGAGCTGCCGCGTAAAAACTAAAAGTGCTAGTCAATTTTGTATTATCGATGTCGTACTGGTAATTAGCCATTCTTTTAGACTGACGTCCAGATATAAAGTACGCCTCGCTTCAGTTTCTTTTAATTATCATAACGCGTGTGCGTTGTCGGCGGATTTTACCGGTAGCTTATTTAAATTAGTCTAACCCCGGGAGTTGCTTCGTGTTACTAGAGCTATTTCGAACATTTGTCTGTGATAGGACGGCTTTAGTGCTTTTTTTCTGCATCTATTCTTCATCAAGCCACCAAAAAGCTGTAATTTGGATCCACTAGTTCAGTCAAGCTGAGTTGGGAGAAATCACACCTTCTTTGAAACCCCCTTTTTCAAGTTAAGATAACTGCGTTAGAGTTTACCGTGCTTCACGGAGTTTGGAATTTCTCTTGTGACTTGCATACATTAGGAGGCGCGCTCTCAAGCGGTTATTGAGATGATTTAACGTCATTGTTTGTTGTTTTGGGCTTTCTCTATAATATGATTTGTTGCTTTGTTGTTTATTTCTGCTACAATCTACATTTACTGTTATGCAACCACAGCCATTTAAGAGTGAAATAAACCTCTTTCGTTAAACTACATTCTAGTTTTTTTTAGTGAAAGTACAATTCGTTAAACAGTACGAAAACGCTCTCCGGCAGCACTACATTCAAAAGTTGTGTTTAGCCATTGATCGGATAATTGCAAAGAAGTGTAAGGAAAAGTTGCACTCGAATAGCTAAAGCAATTAGGTCTTTAGTTGAAAATAATAAGCTTTCATGTTAGCATACTTTGCACCAAATCTCGTTGTTTCGGCCGTGGACGATGTAGCTCCAAACAGCTACGAGTTGAATTACCACGGTGGCACCCTGGCAATCATCGAAATTTTTACTGTCCTAAGACTCGGAGTAACGTGAACCTTTCCCCCCAGGTGAGCTAGCTGCTGACGATCAGGGTCTTAATACCTCTATATCCCAATGCAAACCAACCTGCATCAAGTGCCGTCCGGGGTTGTCGTAAAATCCTGATTATACAGTGAGCGCCAAAAAGCATTGGTCAGTTTCAATACCTAATAAAAACCCATACACTTCACCTATGGAATCAATGATAATTTCTTCATAAATCGGAAACTTGGGAGTTTTGTTTCAATGTTTGACATCCTCCGAAAGTGACAGTTTGGTGTGCTGTTTCACCGTCAAAGATTGTCGGGGCTCATTTTTTCGAGGAAATTGGTGAAACGGTAACGGTTACATCTCAAAGACATTACATGCTTTAACGATCTTTTTATTGCAAATAGAGAAGGAGATAGTAAATGAATATTGGTTTCAACAGGACGGTGCTACAAATTACACCGCAAGAATTAATACGAATCTCCTACGACAATCGTTTCCAAATAAACTGATTTCTTGCTATGGTGACCTTCATTAGCCCTCGAGATCGCAGGACGTAACCACTTCTGATTTTTTCTTTGGGATTACTTGAAGAGCAGAGTATTTACAAGAAAGATAAGAAATCTGGAAAAGCTTAAAATGTTTATTCAGGAAAATATTGAAGCTATACTGCAGGATATGCGGCAACGTGTGATGAGAGATTTCGGCCACCATTTAAAAGAGTCATTTAACCGACAGCATTTTTCATAAGTGAATCTCCCATTCTTAGTCTTTAAGAAATAGTTCTGATTAACTGTGTAATTTAAGCAAATAAATTGTTATTACAAATTTAAACTGACCAATGCTTTTTGGCGCTCACTGTACCATAACATAGGAGATAGAGATCTGGTTGTTGCATGGCGAAAATTTACAGATTTTTGAGGTGTGTTTCAACAGCATGCTGAAAACTGGAAATGGTGTAGATTTAAGTTAAAGTTAAAAAATAAGAACTTAAGCACAACTTTGTGAAGACAACAAATTTTGAACTTAATAGCGACATCTGTGTTCTGGTACAACAGATATTTACCTGTTATTGTGTGCCCCCGTGGTAAATAATCTACGAAAATAACTCCTTCAAAATCCCAAAAAATGCAAGCCATGATTTTGCCTGCAGACGAAGCAACACGAAATTTTCGGGGAGGTGGGGAAACTCTTATGCCGCCACTCCATGCTTTGGCGTTTTGACTCTGGGTCAAAGTGATGAACCCAAGTCTCATCCATAGTAATGAATTTTTCCAAAAATTCATTGGCGTCTCTGATAATTATCGCCAAATTTGTCTCTGCGGTAATGCGGCGGATGCGCTTTGATCTGCCGTTAACATCTTTGGTACCCAACGTGCTGAGACTTTGTTCAGACTCAATTCACCGTGCAACATTTTCTCAGCGTTCCCAACGGAAATGCCATATGTCTCAACTATAAATCTGACGGTAACCCTTCTGTACCATATCATGCACCAAATGAATATTTTCTTCTGTAACTACAGTGTTTGACGGTCCTGCACCTTGTGAATGTTTACGGAACTCTCTCCCCAGTTTAAAATTTTGTGACCAATTTTTAATCAGCTGATATAAGGGCACAGACTCACTCAATACTTCTGTCATGTCTGTATAAATGTCTTACGGTGACAAGCCGTTTTTACAGAGGTATTTTATCACATCTTCTTTTCCAATTGTATTCATTTTGACAAAATTACAAACACCTCAAGAGTCTTGAATTAATATTTTGTATATGTGATAAATTAACGCTATGTTATATACACTAACGTCAATAAACGACACTTCGAATGACAACAATTTTTCATTGGTCAGTCAATGCCAACTATGTTAGGGACAATAAATGATGAACTCTTCTCGTATAAGACAATGTTATCATTGTTAGAATTGGATAGCTTATTATTATTATTACTATCATAACATGCTGAACTTGATTTAGCCATAATACAAACGTGAATATTATTGCCTTTATTTATGATTGCAAAGCCAATATTTTGGAAATCTTTATTCCTTTATAAAAGCGAAAAAAGTGGGGTTAGTACGTCATAATTGGAACAAACAACAAATAAATAAGGTTTTACTATTCTGAGAAAGTACCAAAACTGCATATTGGTTGGGTTTTTGAAAATAAATTTCTAATTTATATTTTTTTATCAAAGAAGCTAGCCACTTTCCTTGTAGAAACACTCATTTGACACTATTTCCGTTAGGTAATAAAGCTTATTACATCACTAGTGGTGTAATTGCTTCATTACCTAACGGAAATAGTGTCAAATGAATGACGTAATGACATTTGCCTGCTAAAACATTTTTGAAAATATCAGATGTGACATTTTTCTTAATGCACTTTTCTTAATTTTGGGCAGTTTTAGATAACATTTTCTACAATACATATGTGATAATTCATAATTAATATACTTGTGAGCTTACATAACTCCTGCTAGGCACTCGTTTGTAACTTACACACACGTATATTAATGATGCACTTATCCCACTTGTATAGTAAATACGAGTAACTATTAAATACGATTTTTACTTTACACGTTCCCTCTCCCTTCCACCACAACTACACCCTTAAATTTTATAAATATTATATTGGCTTCTAATTGTACAAAACAAATTGTGTTAAATGTTATTTATTTACTCATATTTTTCTATCATGATAGAATTTTTTATACACATATTGGTGACTATAATTAACAGTAATTATAAATTTAACGAAAATGTTGCTTGAAATACTAAAGAAATATATGCTCTACACGTTTTTGAACATGTTTTCTAAAATCTGTGTGCACTACAAATTGTAGCAACATATTCTACAACTATAAATCGCAATACTTTTTGTGGTATGGAATTATGGAAATGCAGTTGTTCAAAAGTTCCAATTAATCTTCTTTCGCACCAAATAGCCATACCTAAGCGTCTTGCACCAATATTGTAAACAAGAATCCTCGTTCTGGAGATTTCAATGTTTACTTAAAACATCGGCATATCTCTGTGAAATTTTACACCACTTAAGCTGCGGAAACGTCAAGTTTCGTTCCCACGTTCGTCCGCGGATATCTTTGTTTGCCATCGCTGTTCAAGATAGGATTCCGATTTTTCCAGAAACTGATGGATTGTGCACGTCATTACATCACCGTGGAGCAAGCCTTTGTAAACCGAAGAATTTGAGTCAAAAATCTTTCCATTTTCAACGCGTTGCATTGGAATCGGCCAACAAATTACATATAAACGATATTCCTGGAAGGATTCCAAAAGCCATTAATCATTTTCGGGCACTCTTGTCAGTCCAACGACTTGCTGCAGCTTAGACGACGAACATCTAACTCCATTAGCCAGCGTTGTCCTCTCCTTATTAAATATGCATACAATTAGCCGACAGCTCGTTAGGGAAGCCTCAACTTGTGTTTTCGACAGTCATGATGTGTGGCTGCTGGGACATTGGTTTTGTGGTTCGAAGTTGGGATGATGTTTGACGGATTTTTCTTGTGGTATTGTCAGTGCTGTAACTACAATTTTTGGGCTTTTCGGAAACTTTTCTTCCGAGCCCCTTGAAAGATATTAGATATTTAGAAATTATGAAGTCTCGTGCATTTATTGGTATCAAAATCGATAGCAATTTCTGAAATATCTAAGAGAGATTTGTATGTAGGATTACATTCTATGTGTTTAAGATTACTGTGTATCAGGTCACATACATATGTACAGGGTGTCCCAAAAAGAACTGGAAATAGTTGAACCACATAATCCTGGGCCCATAGTAAGGCGATTTACCGCAACCTACCTACATAGGGGTGTTTTTTATATTCGCGGAATGGGGTATAAAGAGAAGCATATTTCTTATTTTTCAATATAATCTCCTCGAACAGTGACACATTTATTACATCGCTGTATTATTATTTGTAAACCTTACAAAAAAAAAAAATTCTGATTTGCTCTCAAAATGTTCATTTACGGCAGCTGGCAATGACATTTCGTTTTTAAAACGCCTTCCACGAAGGTCCTTTTTCAGGTTGGGAAACAAAAAATAGTCACTAGGAGCCAGGTCCGGACTGTATGATGGATGATTAATTTCTTCAAAGCCGCACGACGCCACAGCAGCTACGGCAACGCGAGCCTTGTGAACAGGGGCATTGTCGTGGAGTAACAGAACACCTTTTGCCAACTTTCCTCGCCGTTTTTCTTTTATAGCCTGTCGCAAACGAGTCAGCATGTTTGCGTAGTACGCTCCTGTAATGGTCTCTACCTTAGGCTTGTAATCTACAAGCAGAATTCCTTGAGAGTCCCAGTAAATAGTCGCCATCACTTTTCCAGCCGATTGCTGGACTTTGAATTTCTTTGGGGCTGGTCCACCCTACACATGCCACTGCTTCGACTCTTCTTTTGATTCAGGATCATAAAAATGAACCCATGTCTCATCTCCAGTCACAATCCTGTCGATAACATCTGCCTAATTGTCCTCACAGAGCTCTAAAAATTGCTTACAACAATCAACTCGGTACTGTTTTTGATGAGGTGTAAGGTTTCGGGGGACCCACCACGCGCTGACCTTTGACATTCCAAGGTGTTCATGAAGAATTTTGAAGGCAGTTGTTTCGGAACGTTTGAACATTTTTGCGATCTCCTTCAGTTTTAGTCGACCATTTTCCATAACGGCAAGTTCAACTTTCAACACCATTTCGTGTGTCGTCACGTCACTTGGTCTTCCAGGGCGTTCATCGTCTTCTAACGATTCCCTACCTTGTTCAAATAAGCGTGACCACTTATAAATCATAGTTTTACCAGGGCAGGTATCTCCGTAAACAGCCCTCATTTCGTTCAAAATAATATCTACACTTTTACCCTGCTTTGTACGAAATTTAATAACCGCACGAAACTCGATATTCGACATTTTTCAAAGAATTTCATGTATTAACTTAATCTTTTAACTACAGCGGAACCACTATCATAAATATCGGTGTGAAATTTGACATTTCTACCCAGAAAGTATTGTCAATGGTTAGTAAAAAATTAAATGCTTGTTTTTCCACAGCCAACCTAGCCATTCCGCGAATATAAAAAAACCCCTCGTATATCCAAATGCGTAAATATTCGGTATGAAATTCCATATCGGTGTAAGTCATTGATCTAAGCGTTTTATTGTTATAAGAAAAAAGTAAACTTTGGAGCAGAATATTGGTTTAACGAAATTAATTTGGATATAAGTAAGTTTAGTTAAATCGTCTTATTTTAAACTATAGTTTCAAACAACAATAAATTAATATTAAAGTAAGTCAACCGTTTCAAATTTTAAAATTATTCTGGAGTTGGGATTTTTTCGGTTAATGGCCTTCACTTGACAATTAATTCAATAAATACAACTAGCAACCAGTGAGACAAATGTCTCATTTAATAAAACAAAAAAGACCGTTTTTCAAATAGAACAGCGTCCAGGACGGACCAGAGTCCCGGACGGACGTAAATCACGTGATTTCTCGAAAACCGGAAGTGCCATGTGACTGAAATTCGGTTCCTGACCTGACATGATCATTCCAAACATATAACTAGCGTCCCGGACAGACAAGTCTATTAGATAAAGGATACATGTCCCACAAGACAACAAATAAAATAATGTTAATTTGCTAAACAAATAGTTAATATAGGTAAATTCATATTTCCTGCGGAGAATATTTATCTCGTATAATCATGTTTTACACATAGTTTTAGGTGCTCGAGCCGCTCGAGCGTGTATAACTGTTTTGTTGCCAATATGCAATATCTTCACGAACGTCTACGAAAAAATTCACGCATAATTCACCCTGACAATGTATTTTCATGATATTAAATAACTTGTGTTTTCGCCATGAAATATGAACTTACCTCTATACAATTATGCTTAGAAATACGCAAAATTTTTGTCTTAATCCCTCAGTTTATTACCAGATTTTTCCAGAAAGAAAATTGAAAACTGTATTTTCAGCCAGGAATCGATTGATAAGCCATGTCCACATATTTTAAATGACACCCTGTATAAGCAATTAACAACACAACATATCATCTTCTTTATCTACTTTCTTTACTGTAACAATACCTACATTATATGTCCAAGTTTAAAGAACGCTATTTAAAGTTCGTTCATGGAATGGAATTTTGAGAATTGTATGCTACACCCAAGTAATTATTGGATCTTTACAATTTTTGGATTGTGTTTATTTAAATTTGAATCGTTTTTATGTTACAAAATCATTTTCCTGATTTTATATCAAATAAATACATACCCATCGGGACAAAAGCGAGGTTTTATAAGTTAAATTGCAAAATTACTTGCAGCATGCTTAATCCTACTAAATAAGCACAGAATTTTGAGACTTTGTGTTAATCTAATCATCAGAAAATATAGTCTCCGGCTGTTCTTGCACTATACAAATTAAATAAAATTTAGGGTTAGCTCTCAGGGTCTTTAATTACTGCTTATGTGGCCTCGTCAAGGTGTGTCGGCAAAAACTATTACTTATAAATTATCAAAACCCATATGTTGATTAATCAAACAAAAAAGAATTTTATACTTTTGGGGTTAACTCAACCACAGACACTCGGGACGTAGTTCGGATACAACAGCAAGAATTTTCGTGTATTGATGTTAAGGACAGGGTATCAGGTAAAAGTAAGTACGTTAATAATTTTTATAACTTGCTCATTTTATGTTTTTTCGTAATTTTCTTTTATATATTATATAATGGCTATTAATTACCACAATAGGTATATTGTGCTTATCTTCCGAGGCAAGCAATGTTTTTTCTTCACTTTTGGCACAGCTATTCTTTATATATGCCGCTAAGAGTTGACGAAATTTCATTGTTTTTTACGTTTGGAAGTACCATTATACTGGTGTTTGATATCACATGCAACCTTTTCTATTAAAGAGAACCCCATAAAAGTTCTAGAATCTGTACACATTTTTAATAGAAAATCAAAACCCGCTCAAAGCTAGTCGGCCACGATGGACGAAAAGCAGGTAATCGCTGACTACAATATACTACTTGTCACTACACTAATCCGTTTGTAAAAGGTATTTAAGTATGGTTAAACTCTTTCATTGTATTATTTGCAGTTTGTGGCCGTGACAAATTATATTTTCTCTATTGTCGACTACTTACTACGTATTTTGTAATATCACGTAGGAATAAATTATTTATAAATTAATTACGTCAGTAATAAGAAGGAAATAATAAAGTCATATGAGAAGGAAATGCATATAATTCAAAAACAATAATCAAAAATGCAGTACTCCATTGCGTAGATCCTCTTCATCGCAAATAATATACAGTTTTAATCCTAACTAATAATTATTTTAAAAACTAAGATTGAAATTTACATATTTACAGCAACTATATATTGATTTAATAACGTAAGCACACGTATGACACACCTAATTTGCAATAATTGTTTTAAGATTATCCTTTCAATCTTAATTAATGTAGGTACAACATTAATCCTAGATAATAATTAATTTAATAAATCCGGACACACATTATACACAGATATGAACTAACAATTTTATAGATATTTATCTTCATCAGTGTTGTTATAGACTTTTAACCAAATTAATTTTAGTATCGTTAAGAGCTTCATTACCGCACTCAGTGCGGTAATGGATAGATATTACGGCACTCAGTGCGGTAATGAATATTACCGCACTCTTTTTGTATAAAGACATACATTGAACCAGAATTTATTGATGAAGATAAAATATTGAACAATACACGTTTGCTTATGGCACTTAACGAGACTCGTTTGATTGCCGCAAAACTCGGCTCACCGCCTCGTTTTTGGCAATCAAACTCGTGTCGTTAAGATGCTCATAATCAAACTTGTATCGTTAAAAAATTAACGGTTTTTATGTATACCATAAAATGAGTGGTCTCTTTCTTTGTCTGTATCTTTGTTTTCTCTCTCCTCCGAAGATACTAGACCGATTAAATTGTATGATAGCTTAAAATTTTACTAATTTTTGGACTTACATCGTAGGCCGGTTTTTATTTTCAAAAAAGTACTAAAAAGTAAAGTAAAATTAAATTATATTTAATTTAATTAAACCGTGCAATTAGCGAAGCGAAGCGTAGCTTGGATGACTCACTAGTCGTTCAATAAAGGGTCTCGTGGGTTTAACTCTCGAGGAATTTTCAAAATAATGTCAGCTTTTGTAGCATTCTGCTGTTCCAAAAGCGTTAATTCTATTTAATTTTTATCTACGACAGTGTGTAAAATTGACTTTTAGTTAACAGTTTTAAGTTTGTAAAACTACTATTTAATAACATGTTTTCATTAGTTTAGGTCGTCAGTAGCAACATGATTGCATTAGACACGTCGTCAGTAGCAACGTGTAAAATTTTTAACCGCACAAAATTACGACCGTTTGCTGGTAATCCTAATTTACGTTTAAAATATGTTCTTATATTTACCGTGTTTTTTAGATTCTATCGTAGATCAAATATTGTACAATACATATGCGTAAAGCATCTTTAGTCAGTAGCGGGGCTTAAAACTCTCTGCCCCACTCGTGACTAAAGACTAGCTTTACCCATTTGTATCGTAAATTACCATTATGTACTGCATATCTACATCTGTATCCAATATTAGGTAGCAATATTGTTTTTCACAGATTTTTAATTGGCCCTGAATTTGAAAATGGTAGTGACGATTTTCTTTAAATACCAATTCGCCGTTGTGACTAAACCTTATACAATTACACATAGATTATTTTTTTCCTTTAAGGCCGTAAGGCGTCCTTTATTTTTAATGGAATATAGACATCTGACTTCTATTAAGTCGTCATGTTCAGGTAGGCCGTCGAAACTGGCACCTAAATCACTGAAATTTAGAGATTTAAGAAAACCGCAACTAATTGTGTTAATGCTGAAATATCTTTTGAATGATTGAACAGCGTTTGCCTCGTTTTCAATGTCATATTGTACCGATTTTACTTTTAAATCATAATTTCTGTAAAACAGTTCTTTAATTTGTTCTCTGAATTATGTCATTTTTTAATTAAACTGTATTTTTAGTTTTCAGAATTGTTTTCTGTTAGCGTCTCTTACAGAAACTTTCTAAAAAAATTGTTTTGTTAGTCGACCATTTATGGAAGGACGGTCCTGAATTATAAGACAATTCTGCCCCAATACATGTCGTTCTGAAAACCCCCCCGTGAATTAAATTTGTTCTTTTGACACCGATAAAATTGACTACTAACAACATATATCTGCTTCTTCTTCTTCTTCTTCCTCTTAATTTTGGCTGAGAGCCTGTTATTTCCACACATTGAGTGCGGTTTTATAAGCCAGGTTAAGCCGCGGCCGGGGTAGGTGGTTAGCCTAACCCCTTGAATTAGGGAGAATGCCCTCACAGGGGTCACCACCACCAAAGATATTCGTATGATGGCCGGAGAGCGTTCGGATGTTTCCAGTGTAAGGGGGTGGGGCTCGAACCCACTACCTGCCGACTACTGGACTTCATCAGCCTTTCCCCTTCCACTCCTAGACATAGGCCCCCCTTCTTTTCTCCACTCCAATCTGTCCCCTCCACCTTGTTGCCATCTCCTTCCCAATCTTTTTTTTACATCTTCTCTCCATCTTCTCTGTGGACGTCCACCGATTAGTTTATGTTTTCTAGGGCGCCAATTTACGATATGTTTTGTCTATTTTATGTCTTTTTGTCTAGCAATATGGCCCATCTATTTCCATTTTAAAGTGGCTATTCTTTTTATGACATCTTCTACTTTTTCTGATGTGATCTTTGAAACTAATGGCCAGCATAATCCTTTCTAGCGCTATCCGTGTTGTTCTCAGCTGGTTTGCAGACTTAATTGTTTAGGACATGGTATCCACCCCGTACGTTAAGACTGGAAGTATGCAGGTGTTGAAAACTTTAGATTTCAGATTTATTGGGATTTCGCGGTTTTTGAGGACTGACCTTAGTTTTCCTGAAGCGGCCCAGGTCATTCGGATTCTGTCACTTTCGCTGTTTGGTTATCTTTTCCGAGTTTTATTAGATGTCCAAGGTATATGTACTCTCTCCCATTTTCTATTGTTTCATATCCCCTGTAGATTGGAGAGAAAAGGAAGCATACGGAATTATTTTCGGAGTGACGAAGTTTAAGCAGCATTTGTACGGACGACGATTTACGTTGGTCACTGACCATAAGCCGTTAAGGATGTTATTCGGAAAAGATAAACCGATATCTGATCGAACGTCCAAGCGTTTACAGCGTTGAGCGCTGCAACTTATAGCTTTCACCTTCGATCTGAAGTTTTGACAAACGGAAAAGCATGGCAACGCGGACGGTCTTTCCAGGCTACCTTTGCCTTCAACTCTATCCGGAGAGGAAGAAATCTGAGGAATTATCAAACAAAGCATTATCGGAAGCAGTTAAGAAGGATCAGGATACGACAAAGTTAATTCGTTATTTAGACCACGGTGTATGGCCTAATCTGATTTTATCGTTATTGGAACCATTTTTCAAGCGAAGATCCGAGCTTAGCACGGAAAACAACTGCGTCTACTGGGGTCACAGATTGTTCATATCATTGAAAATGCGTAAAGCAGTTTTAAAAGAGCTACACCAGGGATATGCCGGTATGACCAGGATGAAGGATTTAGCTAGATCATTCGTGTGGTGGCTTAATTTGGACAAGGACATTCAAGAATGCAGTAGGAAAAAACAAAATACCCATGGAACTAGTTTTATATCGAATTTTTAGATTTTTATTGGCATCTCGGAATACAATCCATCCAACGACCGGCTATTCGCCAGCTAAATTATTGCTCGGACGAAGATCGCGGTTACCCTTAGATAATTTGAAGGCTGATCCGGAATTGAAGGTTCGTTCTCAACAAGAACAAATAGCACATCCGAAAGATAAGATGCGATATTTTCCACCAGGTAGCCACGTATGGGTACGAGATTTTCACCAAGGGCAGCAAAAATGGATTGCGAGTATGATTACCAAATTTATACCTCCATATACATACGAAGTGATAATTGGAAATCAAGTTAAAAAAAGACACGTAAATCATTTGCTTCGTTGCGATGATGGGTGCGAGATGGAAATTGAAAATGAATGGAAACCTTTATCGGTTACTGCACAAAAGAAAGGTGAACAACCGTTATCGGTTACTAGACAGAAAGGAAGCGAAAAAAGTTTCAGCGACGTACCTGTACCGGTTACAGAACTTTCGGTTCCAATGCCGGAAAAGGTTATTGAGCATTTGGCTCCAACATCCGAAGTGTTGCCGCCGTCTTTTCCAGACGCTCCAGAGCGTAGATATCCGAATCGAGAGCGAAAACCACCCCAACGCTATGGTCATAGTTAATCAACGACAAAACTGTTTTCGAGTGAATAAATAATTTAAAGAAGGAGAAATGTTGAGGATTAGATCAAGACAGTTCAAATTAAAATCTAAAATCAATTATTTGTGTTACTAAGTGTCATGTTAATTAATAAAATAGTAAACAGAATTTATATGAAAATAAATGTGATCTGTTAATATGTTGTAATTAGTCACAGATACAACAGAAACGCAAGTAATTAATTTTCATGAATCTTTGGCATTATTCTTATTAAAAAAGAATTGTGGCTTAGACCGCTTAGTCTTTGTAGATGAACGCTCGGCATTTTCTGGATTAATGTGCCTTGCAGCTGGTGAACTCGAGCAAGGATCCACGCGACGGCTACGCTCTTTGGTGGCACGTAATGTTTGAGTAGGTACCTTGAGAAGGAGGATGCGTAAGCAGATTTGGCCTTGTTGCTGTTTGTGCACTCAAATTGATTAACGTTTTGCAAGACATTGCAGCACGAGCCATCAAAGAGCACAGCCATCGCGGGAATCATTGTTCGAGTTCACCAGGTGCAAGGCACATTAATTCAGAAAATGCTAGGCGTTCATCTACAAAGACTAAGCGGGCTAAGCAGAAATTCCTTTTTAACACGAATAATTCGCGTAACCGGGAAAGCTACAAATAATATCTTTGGAATTGATTAACAGTTTTGAGAATTCATGCAAAAGTATAAAAGGTAAAGTGAGAAGTAATCGCTCAAATTAAAATACATGCAAGTCAGTAACGAAGGAAACCCCTGTCTTAAATTATACAAGCCACGTTTGGAATGGTGAATTGGTTGCGAACCCTGGCGTATCTAATTGCAAAATTTGTAAATACTCCTTGTACAGCTGTGGATATTTAGAGAGACCGTCTCCAACATTTAAGTAGGTTTTCAGACAGGTGACATGGGTCTCTTTTTGACAATTTTGAAATGCATTTGGTTATAAGATGTTTTTATAACTATGATTAATTTACTAATTTTGTTTTTTATTAATATAATTGCTTAATTATGATATACACCATCAGCAGAATTATTAGAATAAAATATAAAATACGTATTCTCGCTTTTTTTAACTTATTGTAGGTTTATAATTAATCGACCATTATTTAATACGTTAAATTCTGCATATTCACCATATTTCGTGCATATCTTTTTGCATATTTTCATTACTGCCCACAGCAATTCTGATTGCCTAAGTACCAGAATGAATAAGGTCAACATGAACACAGAATTGAATATTTTATTTATTGCAAGATAATCAGCACATTACATTAATAAATGCAGTAACTAATAATTTGAGGGATAAAAGTTAGCATGAGATAAAGCAGGTTTCAGACGGGTTACGTTCAGAGTTTCAGATATGATAAATGTTCGGAAGGACCAATTCAATTTAATTTGTAACTGACGGATTTCAGTAACGTTAAAATAATGTGAATAAAATGATACAGAATAATTTGTTAAGTACAGAAATTGTATGAGCGTTATGTATTAAAAGTTTATAAGCCAGCAAACGACAAGTTAACGAAAAACAGTGCTAGCAAAGCAATAATTGCAATAGAGCAATGGAAAAATGTAAGGCAATTAGTGAGATGCTAAAAGAACTCAAATGTATCAATGCATTATAAACCAAAGTGAAAATTAAAAACAGAACAAAATGTAGTGGCATTTATTCCAAAGAAAAGACAATTTTAGTAGTTAGGCAAAAACATGACATCAAAACTGTAGTGCATAAGTTCAAACATGTAATCAAACCTAATTTCTTTTAAACATGTGAAAATCTAGTTGCTAAGTTATGAGACAGTCAATTGTCATGATTAATAAAACAAGCTGAAAATTTTCATGTTGGGTGCAAGTTATAACTTTTTGTACAGAAATAAAAAGTCATTTTGTTGAGTCAAAGTTGTGTTGGAGTTTTTACCAGTGTTGCTGGGCATCTGTGGGTCTAGTTTTCAAAAGTGCAGAAGCTCCAAACATAGCGCAATTAGGCCAGCAAGTTTCCACCTGGTGCGGCATTGAGTGCGAGTCAACTTAGGTGACGATTTTGAAACAGTTCCAGACATCGGAAGGCAGATCTTTTTGGTGCTACGTGGAAAGAAAAGCTTTAGCAACCCGTGGGTAAAAGTATTAGAACCAGCAACCTATTTCCAAGCTAGTATTTGTCGTGGCGTCCTTCCAGTGTGCCAACCAACAGCGGGGCACCTCTTCAAAAAGGTAAAATTTTACAGCAAGGAGTTTGTGCAGCCTCGTAGAAACTGGGGTTCGTCAAGAATAGATCTTTTAAGAAAAGTTCAACGTGTTTCCAGAATTCCAGCTCCATCCAGTTTCGAATAATTTAGATAGTATCCCTAGAAAGTGCCAGTTGACGCAGAATTTGAAATTTTTACTGGAAATAAAACAAATGCCCATCTGAGCGTGGGTTTTGGCGTCATCCTGAAACCAAATTAGGTTAGCCGTTGCTACGTCACAGAATTAATCGTATTTACCTGATGCATTCTTGCCATTATGGTGTTTGAAAATTCAATTTTACGCTGTTTTGGCACTGACGAATCATTTGTGGATTGCACTAAATTTAGAGGTTATTTAAATTCAGTTGGGAATGGTGCATTTGTCCTAATAATTGAAAGTAATTGTCATACAAAATTTTCTACTTATTTTATGAACCGACCCCCTGAGTTAAGAATTGTTTCATGTTCACCGAAGCTAAGCCCTAATTTATTGCAAATAAGTAAAATAGAGAAAGAGCAATAAACCATTTATTTTTTGTAATTATTATCACATTCTTTTAATTTGCCCTGAATTTGACAGGCAGTTCTTGATCGAAACTATACAATTCATAAAGTGCAGTAACCCTTGCCATAATTATAAATTTTATATTTTATTTAAAACCCTACTACTATTATATTTTAAGTGAGGCTATTATTCTAATATATGATCATATTTTGGTAATAATCGGGTGCATATATTCAGCTTTCTAGTTATCAATGTCACTAACGCTATACTTCGTCACATCTCTTATTTTGTAAGTTTTCAAGGTTATTTGGGAAAATTGTTTTCTGCTATACTTGAAGATTATTTAAGTATTTTATACACTTTTTTGTAAAAACGGTATTTTTATTTACGTTTTCGTGAATGCTTAAAAGAATTTCCAAGTAATGTAAGGCATGTAACAGTCACATCCGTTACTATAAATATTTTTATAATAAAATTGGCAAAAATAAAAAAGCGCACCGCTGGCATTTAATTTAGTTAAAATAAGACCCTTTTTATGCACCCCTAAAAATTTCTTAAATATCTATACAGTTGAAAAAGTATTATGCACTAGCAAATTCCAACTTATATTATACTAACCCATATGTTGTTACGGTATAAAGCTGTTTTACGATACCTCGGGGTGCGAGAGTGCCACCTAACTTATCACGTTTGGGACACGTCACCACTTTCCCTGGAAAACAGACTAATAGCCACGGCTGAATACGCTCAGGGAGATGGGGTGGTCCTATAAACTGGACGCCGTAGGGACAAGTGTGGCGACGTATACAGGATGTTACAGAATAATAAGGCGCCACGGGATTTGGTATTTGAACCTGCGTCTGACTGAACCCCGAAAGCCAAAACGGGGTAGAGTATGGGTGCAACTTTGAGACTCTTTGAAGCCGGCAGCCGGAGCGCTTAAACCTACCTTGACGCTCACCGGATCGTCCAGGGTCCGCTCAATCTTACACTAGCCGCCAATCTAGCGACGGCACTACAGATGGCTTACACTGAAAATCAACGTGCAACACAAAGAAAAATACAGCGGGAACGTTTGACAAGTGAGTCTATTGTCTTTCAAACACACATACGGTACACAAATGAAGTACATAAATAAGGTACACAAATAAGATACATAAAGACGGTGCATCAATAATGGCTAGTACGCAAAGCGTGACAAAATGGGGGATGTTAATTTAGCACACGCTCATGTTCAGCGACAATAAAGCAAGCGCAAATGGGATGTGTTGGCAGAAGGCTCTGTATATAGCAATGGTGCTCGCACTGTTTAATGCACAAAGGGGGTGACACAACAAATGTTAATTTAGTGCACGCTCGCGCTTAGCGACAATAAATCGAGCGCAAAGAAAATGTGTTGGCAGAAGGCCTTGTGTATTGCAATAGGGCTCGCACTGTTTAATGCACAAAAAGGGTGACACATCAAATGTTAATTTAACGCACGCTCGTGTTTAGCGACAATAAATCAAATGCAAAGAAAATTGTTGGTCCAGAACGAAGCGGGTGGCTCTAACAAATTCGAAGCGGGTCCGAAGATGGTGCTGTCCCTCAAAGGTCCCAAACAGGGGTCAATAATGCGACCAAGTGCAACCAAACTCGCACGTAAAATTCTCCCAGGAATAATCGCTCTCAGAATAATCCCACTTTTAAACCAGGGGTTGATGGCACGATGGCCCATAACAAGGGAAGCACCTGGCACAACACTGAAGAATCATCACCATCCACCCACTCTTCAAGCTCCAGAACACACTTTCAATCACCGGGAAAAACAATCTCGCGGCCCAAGCGAACGCCGACCCCAAAAGGAAAGACGCCGCTGAGCGCGCACCTCAAAAACTCGACTCACTGCCTCCTCGTGCCCGATGCCAGCTCGGAAAGGGGCTGCTGCAACTGTGCACTGGCCAGATAAAAATCGAGTTAAACCATTCATTCTCTCTCTTGCACTCATGGACTAGCATTTTAAATGCATGCCAGAAAACACGTTTAACACCAAGGTCACGACAGCCGCAAGGCGGTATATGGACACGTGTGCAGTCAGACAGCCCAAAGCGGTTACACAGCTGCGTGACGCGTGCCAAAGCCTGCATAAAACTCAATACACTTAAATTCAAGCGGAAAAATATGACAAACCTATATACACAGGGGGTTGTAATTTAGAAAAATAGGCAAATAAACCGTACATTCGTACAATTTCAAAATGTCCTGACAATGTATACAGGGTGTTTACATATAAACAAACGCCCCTAACCAAATGGTTAGCGAGATTCAACTTTGTATTTATTTTCTCTGAGCAGGCTGGAGGAAAGCTAATAAAATTTTCAGACTAGGCACCTTTGGTTATATTCAATTATTTCAATATGACATTTTAGTGGCGTAGAAACAGAACAAAGTATCTCATTTTTCAAAAATATTTGATACACCCCTGCCGCCTTTCATAATTCGGGTTACATTAAGTTTTTCATAAAAAGTACTTTTGTAAAATGTATAGTGCATTAGCAGTATTTCTGTAATTTTGGGTTACAAATCCACTGTGCTTGTAAAAATTCAATTGATTTCCATAATTAAAATGTATCAACATCTTCAAAGTTATAAAAAATCAATGTTTGTGATATGGAATGTTATATTAAAATAAGAGTAATAGTCGAATGTGCTAGCGTTAAGCTATAGTTACCCTAAAAATGTTAATTGTCCCAGAGTCCGCTTGGAGAAAATCAAAATTTAAAACAATGAAATTTCAACATTCTGTATCTCAGTAACAGTTTGGTTAACAACATATGTTCATCTAGACGGTTTGTCTTATTTTTCCAAGTACTACATACACAAGAAGCCGTGACCTACTTTTCAGATACACCCTGTTTAAATACATACCTCTAGTTTTTAAAGACGTCTCCCGAAATTATATTCACCGATTGTAAAAAACTTACTGTTAATATGTATAATAAATAAAGCCATATTATTATAATAATAATTAGTTTACTTTGCACACTTTTCAAAAGGTAATAGGTAAAAGGTAAAAGAAGATAATTAACTGCTTTTCACTTTCCTTAAGATAGGTATGTGTACTTTTATAGTGATAATTTTTTATATACTTTTTTGTTATTCTGTATATCATTATGAATTTTTTGGGAAAAACATTTATCCTTGCAATGGATTTCAAACGATTTTTAGAGCGACACGCCAGTTGAATTCATGGTGCGTCATTATAGCATCACTTACTTAATTTTCGGATCGCGTCACGTCATGGTGCTTTTTGTGGTAATGAAAAATTCATCTTAGTTTTTACTTTGCACCTCGTCGGTTTTAAGCCAACTTAAAAGTGCTATCCAGCCTAAAACTGGAGGTGACGTGAAAGAATGCGTCTTTAATCTTTGAGTACTTTAAGTCTTTAAATATCGTTGTTTATTTGATTATTATTACAGGTCGGTGCTTGTGCTGTAATAACTGATCCCTCTTCAGACACGGAGATTAAATTTACGGTATCGCGTTAAATAACGGAACCGCATGTGTGCATTCGTATGCAGCGTAACGCTACTTAAAATAATCCATTCGCGAAGAACGATGTCTTAAGTTATGTGTTTTTTTCAGTATAATTTATTACAGTTACAGCTATTAAACATTATAAATAATTTCACAAATTGACTAAATTCAAAAAGTTATTTTTAATGTTTCAAGAACCACAATAAACAAGGCTGACAACATGCCCTTTGTTTCTTTAATGAATTGTGATAATATACATGCATAATCAATTTACTGGTTCAAAATTTCATTGCTACCACTTTTACAATGCACCAGTCTTATAAATTAAATTTTATATCTCTCAAGTATGCCACGATAATCAATTTATTAGCTTCGAATTACTTATTATTATACTATGATTATATGAAAGTACCTTACACAAAAAGGGAGAGAGAGAGGGATGATTTTATATAAATCCTAATGTATAGAACATGGTTACTGTTGCCATGGTAGTTAAAACTGATTTCAGTTAATCACAATTTTAATCCTGAGCTGAGAATATGACCCAATGTATTACCGTGAATATTCCTCTTATACTTATATTATTACACAATAATTAACGACGCTTATATCTACTGATAATGTACTGCACGTAAACAAATATTGGAGAGCTTACTGCTATACATAAAAAATGGGTTATATTTGCCTTATATGACTGTAAATGCTGTAAATCCGTTAATCAAAATATCATAAGCACATCTTATTTGCTTTACAACAACTCTATAATAGTTTAGCATGACACTGAATAAATAAAACCTTGTATATCACAGTTCATAAATAACCAATTAATTAAAAAAAATTGAATTCTCTAAACACAAACAACAATATTGTATTTATATCGTGGGTTCATAGGGGTTTAAAATATGAGATCAAAAAAATGTCTTCTTATGATAATTACTATAAATTTTGCCTCTGGAAAGGAGTCATTAAAAATTTTTGACAACAAACACTTACAATTCCGTGAGATAATTGAATGACGTAAAGAAAACATGTTTTGCCTACCATATTCTACATCACTGTCCCAACGCACGCCGCTGCTGGTAGATGCAGATAACATTGCTCAGCCTTGTATGTAGGTTGGTCGATAAGATGGCGGGTACGCCTGATCTCAGTTCCTGTTGCTTGTTTGACTGTTACTGATGTCACTTCCACGATGTCTATAAACCACCAAATCTCGCTGTCAATTCGTGCTAGGTAATTCGCTTCCGTTATCTTACACTTACACACCCGCACATATTCTTGAAATAAAAGTATTAATGTTTTTCGAACTTGGTTAATTGTCACACCAAAATGTTCGTTTTTACACACTGGTACAAACAGCACTTAATATTATTTATATTTAATTTTTAACTCAAGTGACTGGAATTTTCTAAAATCTTAAGCCTCGACAGTTTTTACACGAATTTGTTTCGAAGGGACGTTAAAATCTCTCGAATTTGTTTTTGTACTCCAATTTAACAGGACCCAAAACGTTTTTCAATTGTTTTCTAAACTCGCCGTCATTCGCTAGAAATTTATCGCTTTGACCTAAATGACGATTATAAACAAAAACGAAGCAAATCACACCACATGGCTTTACCGAAAAATCAATACGCCCGCTAACTCATACACATACACATGTAATCTTACAAATTATGTGCGTTTTAGCTGAGTCACTAAACGACGGAGGTGAAATCCACCTTACAATCAAATTCATCAGATGATTATAACAGAAATGCACCTGCATTGTTCGGAATTGATTAGGTTTCAGCTATGCACGGTACAATTTAGCATTTATCTTCTCTTCTCGCTTCTTATAAGATTGTTTATTTACAGGAGTACATTGATACCTTTGCCATGGTTTTGTTTGTGTTGGATGCTCCGTTTACCACTTCAGAAGTTGCTCAGAGACTAGTCTGAGGTACTCGGTGCTCTGTTCGTGCTTCAACGGTGTCGTGTAAATCCACTACGTATCTCACACACTGTTCATGCTAATGGACTACCATACTCGTATGCGCAATACTACACTATCTTTAATTCAAACACTAATTGCGCTGGTATACAAAGTTTTAATTATTTTTTGTTCCAGAAGTGCAAATGGGTGAATCTAATAGCATTTTTCCCCATTTTTAAAGACAACTAATTTAATTTTACAACATAGCGTATTTAAAATGCATTCTAAGTTTAATATAATCTTACCTAAAAAGTAGTAGTGTTTGATTTTCTACGATATTTTGCGCCATGAACATTTTTCTTTAGGGTCCACCAATAGTCAGCTAGCATGCTCGGACCCCACTTACTTTGGTACCGCTTTTCCACATCCAAAATATCCTGATGGAATCGTTCACCATTTTCATCACTGACTGCTTCTAGATTTGGTGGGAAGAAATTCAAGTGCGAGTCCAAGAAGTGAATCTTCAGTGACATGTTGCATCCCATGATTTTATAAGATTTTAAAAAGTCATGCTCTATTTCTTTGTAATTTGCGGATTGATGGTTTCCTAAGCCAAGATAGAAGATGCAGAAGAGAAATAAGAAACCGTGTTCATCAAGCAAAGAAATCATGTCTTATCAAAAATAATTTATTGACATCAAAAAACATCTTACTAAAAACTAGAAAAATGTTTTTACAATCATTTGTATGGAGCGCCACATAGTTCTAGGTGCTGCAGAAGAATGCTAAATATAAGCTGGATAGAAACAGTAACAAATGAGGAAGTTCTTAGACGAATGGGTGAAAAAGATGATGAAGATGATACAAGAAAGAAGAAGCCAATTAGTAAAACATGTAATAAGAGGCAAAGGCATGCTGAGCACAATTCTAGAAGGACAAGTGGAAGGAAAAATGAGAGAGGACGACCACCATTAAAGTATATCAAACCAATAATAAACGATGTAAATGCAAAACCATACAAAGAAATGAAAGAAATGGCTCAAGGCAGACGTATGTGAAAAACTGTGACAAGCCATTTCAAAAACTGAAAACGAGAGAGAGAAAAGAAGTTCTTGCAAATGTTCTTAAAAGACTTCCATGCAGCTTCCTCCATATCATTTAATGTACTATCAAAGCTGTCATCTTTAAATAAATCTCTAATTTGGGGCCCTACAGAGATTCGTTCTTTGAGTTTTGCTTTACTGATCTTTGGAAACTTAATTTATAAGTAAGTGAATCTAAGCCCACTTCGATCTATTGCTTTCACAAAGTTTTTAATAAGCCCCAGCTTTATATGGAGTGGAGATAAATAAACTTTTTTGGAATCAACAGGTGGCGCATTAACAACATTTCTGTACATAACAATTTTTTCGGTCTCTGCTGTCCCAGGTGCAAAAAAAACTTTTTTGGTGAAACCAAGTTGAAGACCTAGCAAGAGAGCCATGACTTTCAAGTCACCAAAGATATTCCATTAAAATTCTTCATACTTTATTTTATCTAGCAGAAGATTCATGTTCACGTAAGTTCACGTAAGCATCTTTAGTCACTCTGTCCCACTCGCGACTAAAGATTAGCTTTACGCACTTGTATCGTAAATCACTATTATGAGAGGAGTAAAACTACTTTTTTGAAATTTAAATGTAACCTCAAATACACCGCAAATACAGCAAAAGCTGTCCGTGGGATTTATACAATTTCTAGGCATTTTGCAAAATCACACAATACAACAACACTACAAAAAATATTCACTACATGTTTTGAATTCAAAAGGTGAAATGAACATTTAGAATAAGTCGTAACTGAGAAAGGTTTACACTGAACTTGTTAAATATGCACATACATACGAAAGATGTACAGATGTCAACAGAGTGAGCACTGACCATAGACTGGTTGTGGATGGAACCAGTAACTCAGACATAATCAAATCAGACGTTGCTTGTGACATTACTTTGACAAACAATGATGACTAAGTCTGTAAGAAAGTCATCGTCTTTCATAACGAACTAATTATTTTTACACTCTTAATCAATACAATGTGTTTATTCACTTACGTATTATAAAAGCGTAATACCATAACATAATTGTATCGTTTCCATAACATATACAACACTGAATAGGATGTAACTTGAAAACTAAGGGTGACAGAAGAATCCTGATAATATTTTTGAATTCAGGGGGAAAATACATATAGAAACAACTTCTACTTGTTCTTAGGCAGAATATTGTATACTAGTATTGTTTATACTACCACATAAATGTAATCTTATGCCATTGGACCGCATATAAAACTTTTTACTACGAGTGTTTTCTTAGATGATTTTTGAGGCTTTCACGGCCATTGTCATAAAGTAACAAACGACTTCCGGGATTGGACAGTGTCATGATTGGGATCGAAGAACTCAACGTTTCGCCAACTTTCGTAAGGAGCTTCATCAGGAGGAAAAAAGCAAAGGAGCACGGTAACTCAACGTGTGAACCACGTCAGAGTCGAAACTCGACATGTGTTTTCTTGTACGTCTGCTCCATTTAAGACTACAACTCAAATTGCTGCTTTTGCTCCAAATATTTTTTGTATCGATATTAACTAAGTTACAAGTTTTGACCTTATAAATTTCGTTTCAAATGCATCACTGTGTTTGTCTAAAAACAATACATTTTATTTTATATACAAAATTTTAATATCAAGCTTTCCGCTGTACTTTTTAAATGATTTATTCATTGTTTTAATGAATTTCAATGTTTTCTCAACATCGCACTTATTTCTTCAAAATAAACTTATCTAACTTCCAAGGCTCTATTGTCAATTGTTCCCTATTTGTAAATATAGCAATATCTAAGATTCGTCAAATTCGAAAAAATAGTGAACGACGTTTACAACTGATTCTGTTTTCTTTAAAATGCATTCAACGCAAGAAATTGCACTCGTTAAGTGCTTTGGAAAAAACCACAAATATTAATTAAACAACAAATAAACGGTAAATAAACAATTATAAGGCATTCAGTATACACAAAAACATTTTAATTTTTTTCAAGTTGGCATGTGCATATAATTTTTGTTATATGGATTCTGTATTTTGTTTTACAAAGGTTTCCACACCTGTATACAGGTAGATTTGAATTTAAAAATGGCAAATAATATTTCTCCTTGTCAGTGTCAAAGTAAATATTTTTCTAGAAATTCTCACCTGAACTTCTCTAAAATGTAATAAAATACGTATTAGTAAACGCTACGTTAATAGTATCCAACACAGTAATTGTATAATATACTTAAAAGTAGTTAATTACAACATTTATGACAGATGGGAAGTGTCACACCCTTAACCTATATGTTGTTATGGGCCAAAAGTCACTTTTCGTATTAATTTAACGATTTGCCTTATCCTTGCCTAATTCGAGGCACTTTGCACATTTCGCTCTAACTATTTACCCTATATCGGACTAATCCTAGATCTAACTTACTTTAAATAGCCTAGTTTTAGTTACCCATTTCCTCAAGTAAAGTCACTGCAGATTAGGCCTCAAGTTGTACGCGTGCTATGTTGGTTGCAGATGCGATTTTTCTGCAAATTTGGAATTTTCTGGGCCTAGCTGTCAAATTATCATTAGCCATTTTGACTTGTCAGAAGATGGATGTGGTGAAAAGCATCTTTGGTTAATCGATGCACGAATATTTGTAATTCGGTTTTGTCACGCTCATCCTAGCATGAAAATGTATGTCTTGGTGTGATTTTTGTCTGGGAGACGTCCCCGACGTTTTTGGTGTGATACATTTCAAGCACGGACTTTTGTCCGGAATTCATCTGACAAGCACATGTAACTACTTGGGCGATTTGGAGCAGAACACCTAACGCTCCCCTTTGGTACGGGCAGTGAAAGCACTCAATTCCCTTTGGTATGGGCAGTGAAAGCACTCAATTCCCCTTTGGTACGGGCGGTGAACGCACTCAGATTGGGAAGCAGTCCTTTAGTATGAACTAACGCATCTCTGTTGGTGTGCTGCGAGCTTTGTACATGTTGGCGCAGAGCTTTTCGAGGCGTTTGGTTGATGGATTTGGCCCCTCTTGGAGAGCATTTTCTCCAGGCAGTTGCTGCAATCGGCTGGCTGTGAGTTTGGGAGATTTCTAGTCCCTAAAACAGGCTAGCAGATTTACTGGCCCGAGATCTACGTTACCTGCGGTAAAGCCCGTTGGATCACCTGGCTTTCTCGACATCGTGCAGTAGGCCTCCGATTTAGCACGTTCGTCACCTGGTGCAGCCAAGGTCTGTCTTTGCAATTTCCTTAAGCGTTCTTGTGCAGTTTTGAGCTCGACCAACTTAACCTGTTTTATAGGCATGATTTTAATGTGTGTTTAATTATTATTCATTGTAGCGTTTGGGCTACGGCCAGATTTTGATAATTGATTAAATTTACTTACTTTAATGTTGTGATAACTCACCCGCAGTTTAAAGTAAACCTATTTTGTTGTATAACATCATAATATTTGCAATTTGACATTTCAAGCCTCCATTAGAGTTTAAATCTACTATTGTTTACTATTCACATAATTATTTTAACTATTTGAACCTCACTTTATACTTTTAATGACAGATAACATATTTGACAGAAGTGTTTATTTGTTTCATTGACTTAATTTTAATTTAAAAATTTACCTAGCCATGATTACATTCTATATTTGTCCTGCTACTCATTTTGTTTATGTTTTCCTTGTCGCACTCATTAATGTACTATGTTCAAAACGGATTTAGGACAATCTGTATAAGAAACAGTAAGATTCTGACATAATTTAATTATTATCTAAAACAAAGTGGATGATTAACGACAAATACCTATTCGAGAAATATAATTCAACATAGTGGGTGTTAGATAAATATGATAAAGTCTATATAGAGTGTTGGACTATACTATTTGATATTTGTTGAATGACCAGTAATGTAACGAGGAGATATTTGTAATTGATTTTGCACTTGCATAATTTGAAGTGATAGGTGACAGACGTTGTTTATTTTCCGTTTATTTGTCGTTTAATTAATATTTGTTGTTTTTTCCAAAGCACTTAACGAGTGGAATTTCTTACGTTGAATACATTTTAAAGAAAATAGAATCAGTTGTCAACGTCGTTCACTATTTTTTCGAATTTAGTCTTAGATGACGAATCTTAGATATTGCTATATTTACAAATAGGGAACAATTGACAATAGAGTCTTTGAAATTAGATAAGTTTATTTTGAAGAAATAAGTGCCATGTTGAGAAAGCATTGAAATTTATTAAAACAATTCATAAATGATTTAAAAAGTACAGCGGAAAGCTTGATATTAAAATCTTGTTATAAAATAAAATGTATTGTTTTTAGACAAACACAGTGATGCATTTTAAACGAAATTTATAGGGTACAAAACTTGCGACTTAGTTAATATCGATAGAGAAAATATTTGGAGCAAAAGCAGCAATTTGAGTTGTAGTCTTAAATGGAGCATACGTTCATGAAAACACTCGTAGTAAAAAGTTTTATATGCGGTCCAGTGGCATAAGATTACATTTATGTGCGAGTATAAACAATACTGGTATACAATATTCTGTCTCAGAACAAGTAGAAGTTGTTTCTATATGTATTTTCCCCCTGTGCAAGTTGTCATGAAATAAACGAATGAATTTTCAAGAATAAAAACAGACTAGATTATGAGCGACTCCGACCTGTTTTCAGTCAAGAGTAAAATGTTTTTCTACCGGAGCTAGAGATTTAATAATATTGATAATCCATAATTTATAAAAGGGCAAATGAGTTAAGTACTTAAATTCAATTTTAAAAGAGAATTGATTAAAAATAAAATAAAGTATAGTAAAAGTCAGATGTAATAGCTAACGTATAATAATTATTGTTATAACATAATAGTATATTATGTATCAAGTTTTATAAACGTCGTTTTAGTCACGAGTTTTATTAATCACGAGCGAAGCGCAGCGGAGCGAGTGTTTAATAAAATGAGTGACTAATAAGTTTATAAAACGAGTTGCATACTATAATTTTTCTACGACCATAAATTTAGAGAATATAACATCATATTATTTCATTAAAATTTTGACATTTATTATATTAGGTTAAATTATGCTTGACAAAAACGTCAAAGTGACGGTTAAAAACTAACTTGATTTTAGTTTTGGCTGTGGCTAATAAAGCAAATACTATTTGAACCTAACTTCACCCCATAACTAAAACATCGTTGCCAACTTCAGCTCATGACTAAGAGGCTCTTTAGTCATAGGTTATGAAGGCATGATTAAAAGGTCACTTAGCGACGTGTATGTTAGTATGTTAAATGGCATTTTAGTTACAGGAGTAGAAAAAACCATTTACATACATAAAGACCATTATAACATAGTCAATTATAACATCAAAAGGCCCCGCAACGTGGAGCCAGAACGCTTATTTTAATCGAAACTTTTAAAAATTATCGAACGAATAGAATTTGAAAAAATGTAAAATTTAATTGGCCTTGAAAATGTTGTCTTTATCTATCGTTAGTTCTTTGCCGCTCAGTTTCACTTAAATGTACCATTGTTAAACTAATTATTGCACAAAAGTTTAATTTTTGGCTAATATGCACGTGACCGATTGCTAATAAAAGCATTTTCAAAGCTAACTTTGATTTGTTTACCTTTTAATAAAAATAAAGGTGGCAATGAGTCACATTACTGAATTCAGAAAAACATACTCTTTTCAAAAATATTAAATTTGACCACCATGCCAGTTAAAAAAATCTGGTGTGATACAGGCACACAACTTCCTTTTACAGTGATCTTATAATTAGCCAAAAATTTGATTTTTAATTTTTAAGCATTTGTCAAAAATTTTCAAAAATTGCAAATTCTACATAAACCGTGCAAAATAGAGTGTTAGCTGAAGAGACATTTTTTTTCTAAATTTTTAAGCTGAATTCAAAAATCTAAAATATACAGGTTGTTCTATTTAAAATAGGTGTTAACAAAAAAAAATAAAAAAGAAGAAACCCATTTTAGATGTAGGTATTCAATTG
>CALNHX010004216.1:93680-132280 GCA_940337035.1 Agriotes lineatus | reverse complement strand
AGTGAATATTGAGGGGAATGTATTAAAAATGGAATTATTGCAGTTGGTTGTACAGTAAGTATATTAAGTGAATTTTGTGTGCTAAAGTACTAATTCTTTTTTTCAGACACAAACCTCCAAAAACGTATGTCGCAGACCACCTTGCTGAACAGTATGGACATACTGTAGTCCGACTTCCTCCCTACCATTGTATTTTCAACCCCACTGAAGATGTTTGGGGAATCGCCAAAACTTATTATAATAAGCATATAGGTGAAGATGGGTACGGTGTAGAAAAAACCATAAATATGTGGCAAAAAGCGTTATGTAACAGCTGCAACATGGTCAAATTGTGTTGCACAGGCAGAGGGCATTATACAGAAGTGGGCGGACAGGGAAGTGGGTTTTGACGTAGAAGACATTACTCCAATAATAATACAAGTCAACGATGAAGAATCTGATGACACTTGTGATAGTGATTAATTATATTGTAGATAGTTTGCTGAGTTATAGTGTATTTAAATAAATGTACATTTTTAGTAAGTTTTTTTAATGTTCGTTTTAAGTTATCTTATTAAATTCATAAATGAAGTTATTTAAGTAATGAACAAACATTCGTCATTTTTATAACTGATAGCAACGTGTAATTTTACATTAAGCTAGTGAATCACCCAAGCTACGCTTCGGTAGGAAAGGGTGTTACACGTCACAATAAAAAGCACATACAACCTTACCAATTATATATACAAAAATGTTGATAGATGAACATTGAGTATTTGTGATTTAAAATTATACGATTTAATTTCATTTTACTTTAATTTTTCGTACTTTTTTTTAAAATAAAACCGGCCTACGATCTAATTAGCAAAATTTTAAACTATCATACAATTTAATCGGTCCAGTATCTTCGAAGGAGATAGCAAATAAAGATATATACAAAGAAAGAGACCACCGAAAGTATTTAAAGTAAAATGAAAGCACAATATTAAGTTATAATCTTTTTCATTGTATTTCCAGCGTGATATTTCTTGAATTTTTCTGCTTACTATATTTATAATTTAAAAACTTCATTCTAATAAATATCCGCTGTTTAACAAACATTTTCAGTATAATATCGACATCATAATATTTAATTTTGAGTTTATTAATAAGTTTTTTTGTAATTTTCTTTGGGTTACTTAAACCGGAAGACATATAATTTTTAAATTCCTCATCCAAATTTTTAATCAGGGCAAAAAACTCATCAGAAGGTTGAATTAATCCACCATAGGACAAATGTACTACCCATGGAGGTACTACCAAATTATCTACTTGTTTTTCTTGTAAACTATAAGTGTGATTGCCATGATGAGGGAGACTAGTTTGAAGTTTTTTGGCTATCCATACTGCTAAATATTGGAGACAGTCTTTTTCTAAATAATCGCTTAGACCGACGTCATGGGGTTTCTTGCCTTCCATGTTTTCAAACGTATCTGATAAGCTTGAAGTTGATGAATCTTCAGCAGGAATCTCAGCGCCAGACTCTCTTATAACTTCACCAACAACATAAATATCAGAACAACGATTGGTATTTGAATTAATTTATAGGTTGGTAGATTTTCCCAATATAATTAATCGCAGCCGTTGTAGAGCATGCGTGGGTGTAGGATGATCGTTTAAACCACCTTGTGTTCTCAATTGGCCAAATAGATTTTCTAGCAAATCTTGGTTTAATCTGTGCGTTAATATGTAAGCTATACCATATAGTTCATGTAAATCTTTATATAAATGTTTTACCGAATTGATAGATAACAAGATTCCTTTTTGAAATGTTTGAATGACCGTTTTTCTCTTGAAAATGACCTTGCTATCCAAATTATACATTTGATCTAAAATGTCATTTTGAGCATCAATATTTTTACCATATGCAGATTTAATAATTAGGTCGTGATCGGGTGTATACGAGTTCATGATGTCATACCATGAGTTAACAAGCTCTATAAAATTGGAAACTTCAATTGCTGCATTATTATCGGGATAGTAATGTCTTAACGCTATTGCTGTTGTATGACTCAGTACCTAATTCTGCTGCCATACGAACATTCTGTCTTTTAGGGCTTTCGACAGTTAAATGATTTATTGTTAGTTTAAAGCAGCTACTGATTTCTTGTTTGTTGATGATATTAACTGATGTAATGTATCCTTATTAATAACACAATTCTTATGTAGAAATTCTGAATCTAAATACCAATTCCTAATTAACTTGAGAAGATTTGGGGCATCCGCAAAGAAGTAAATATTTGAACCAGTCAATTGATGTGTAATAAATGGGTTTTCATATGTAACATTTAAATCAAGCCACAGTGAAATATTTGTTGATCTGCAATCACTTACACATTCAATAACTTTAAAACCTATGTGGTGCAGCGCATTTATAACATTATGTGGGATTTCTGGAGTCATCCTTTGATCAAAGTCGGCAAAAACAGGAGTTTTCCATTTTCCAATTAAACCTTGAGCATTTACAATTTGCAGTTGTGAATGAGGTTCAATTACCCGGTCATTTTTGACATATTCGTACGATTCAGCATCCTTCATCTCATCATATTGAAGAACTACTAACTTGTCTATTTCTGACATAGTTATTTCTGCAATTTTTAGGAACTGGAAAACAGTTTTCAGTAAACCCTGCTGCATGTCCATTTTAGAAGCCCAACGTTGCAATGCTGAAATTCCTGTATTAATAAAAAAAACTATTAGGTAATTAGGTATGGTATTTTATCATTTTATTGATATGTTATAACATAATGGATCATCAATTAACCTGGTAATGGATAATTCAAGGATTCTCTTAGATATATGTAACTCACCTTGCTCAAATATCTCAAAGTAAAAGCTTGAGTAATATCCTGTGTTGTCCATTTTATATTTCTAGAACCTTTTCTTTTTCGTAATTGAGAAGGCGTAAATATTTTTGGAAAGATACTAGCACATTTGCAACTCTGCGACATTAATTTTCTTTTTACAGCTCATTCTTAATAAATTAATTTTTTCTTGCATATTTTGTATTTTCCTATCCTTTTTTGCTGCGTTGATAAATTAGCGAAACAACCAGACACTGCACAAGTCACAGGCATTGTAAAGTTTATCAACAGTTATTTGACATTACGATTTTAAATTTCGCGCGGTTCGTATGACGTCATGAGTTACTTTTTGCGGGGGAAAATAATCAAACTATGGGTTTAAATGGGAACGAGGCAACCTCCTAAACACGCTTTCAGTTTTACCAACCTTGGTTGGCCTCAGAATCACAAAAATTATGCAAATGTGGCGGGCCGCGTAGAGACGTCAGTCTGTCAGTCACGTACTAATCCAGGAGGCCGTGCAGTCGACGTTTTCGAATTTTGATTGTCGAAAAGGTTATTTTTTTCCATTTGTAATTCAAATACGTGCTAAAATGGGAAAGTTGTTTAATTTTTAAAAATAAAAATTCGCCCTTCTTCCAAATCCCAGCAAATCCTTTAATTAGGCCGGCGTGGATCAACTGCTTAGAAAATTGCGGTAATTATTTTGTGAATTTGTTGTAACATTTTTTAAAATACTAAATTGTAGTAATTGTAGGTATTAATAACATCAAGGACTACTCGGTTATTCCCAATTCGTAACAAAGATGGATCATGGGCGTGAACTGATGTGAGTAAGGCCGAAGCATTTGCTGCACATCTCCAGCCGCTACCATCGAATGATGACGATAATGATATCGATACCTTCCTGTTAGCCCCTTTTTAACTTTGACCTCCCATTAAACCCTTCTCTATTGCAGAAGTTGAAACAATGATTGCTACTCGAACAAATTGTGGAAAAACTCCAGGATATGACTTAATTACTGGGCGAATACTTAAAGAATTGCCTCCTAAAGCTGTCAGATTAATAATGCTGATCTTCAATATTATTCTGCGGACAGGAATTTTTCCAGCCCAGTGGAAGGTCGCCCAAGTGGTCTTAATCCTGAAGCCTGGGAAACCGAGCAATGACCCAACCTCCTACAGACCCATAAGTTTGTTTTCACTGTTCTCCAAACTTTTTGAACGTATGTTCCTTAAACGGCTCTCCTCCATCATTGAAGACGAAGATCTCATACCCAATCGCACGCCTTGTCGTGAAGGTTACAATGAATAATCAAGCCTTACCGCAAACAGATTGTGCGAAGTATTTAGGACTGTACCTCGACAAAACATTAACATGTCGAACCCATATCTGGATTAAGAGAAAACAGCTAAACTTAAAATTCATGTCCTATTACTGGTTACTAGGTCGTAACTCCAAGCTGTCTCTCTCCAATAAACTCTTGGTCTATAAAACCGTTCTAAAGCCAATCTGGAGTTATGGAATCCAGCTTTGGGGCACTGCATCAAACTCTAACATTGAGATACTGGAACGGTTTCAGTCGAAGAGTCTTCGTACCATCTGTGATGCCCCCTACTATATCCCAAATAAAAAAATCAGAAAAGACCTTAATATCAAATCAGTTAAAGAAGAAGTAGTGCTAAGCATCTTCAGCAATTGGAACTGCCTAGACTTACGTGTTTCAAGCCTTTGGATCTTCCTTACCGCTTTTAATTTGTACCTGTATTTTCCATATACATTTGTAAGAAAATTTATTAGGAGGAATGCCATTGGGTGTTTGCTCCTCATGTACATTTCACTGTAATTTACCGTCTTATTTAAATCTGATTTGCTTATTATTATAACTAACAGATTGCAAATAAACTTTTATTAAAAAAAAACTCTGTTATTTGCAAAAATCATTTTGAAGACAATTTTTTGGATTACACTTTGAAATTTTTTCGTTTGAAGAATGAAGCTGTCCCTTCCTTAAATGTATTTGACTAATATAAAGTATTCCTTATTTTCAGTTAATTAATAGTACTTCTAATGACATTCTCCCTGATAATCTCCCAACTTCTGATTTTCCCTAAACTTGTACTGTGGATAACCATAAAAATTTAGTGGAACATGTAATGTTTGAACTACCGAGTTAGAAGAACTTAATCGTAATTATCAAAACTATTTATTGATTTTTTTCAGCTTACACTAAATTATACGGCAGTATAAACAATTACACTAGAGTATTAACTTCCCTTGACAAAGTCCTAACCTACACTTTTGCGTCATTTTTTAAAAATCTGCAATTTATTCCATAATATCCACTGTATATTGACAACTGATAACATCAATAATAAATTAATTACCTCATTTAACTCTTTTATCATATTATAAATGACAGGCACGGTGATGACCAGTAATAACAAAAGCATAGAATCAAACCAGTGTTGGCTTGGATAGTAGTTACACATACACCCGAAGAGGGCTCTGAGGGGAGGACCTGTCAAAAATTTAAAATCCAAATTGGAATGGCCACGACCACGCGTCAGCGGGTAGAATGAAGCTGGCCATGCCAGGAGCCATTCCAGGTCATCTAAATCGGAATTTTGACATCAAAGGAACCATCAATGAGTGTCTCTACTTGTTTGATTTATGTACGCTGGTATAACTCTAGCGGCCACCTACGATATTTGTATTACTCACACTCACGTCACTCGCACTTAATAAAGTTGACACGACCACGAAGTAAGCATATTATCATGTCCGGCATAGTATATTTGTATATTATGTTATTAGGAGTAAAAGCGTTACTTTATGTGGTGAGACCGGACGCTTTTGACGAACGTAAGCGAGTCATACAGGTCGGGTCCTTGTACACAAAGTCACACAGGTTTGATGGACACGAACGAACCTCTTAGCATTTAAACAATCTGAGAATATAATATACCGCCCGGTCTTTAATTACTGGATGAATTGATAAGAAACTTCAAAAAGAAAATCTCTGTAAAGATATATTGGGTTAACGTCCTAAAAACGATTTTTAGCGTTATAAACTTTTTAGCAACACTAGAGTTGGCATTTATGGGCAGTAATGAAAAGATAGGCGAGTATCATAAAGGCAATTATTTGGGTGCGATAGAACTTTTGTCCGAATATAGCCGTATAAGAAAACTTGCCAATCGTGGAAAGGGCACTGTTTCTTCTTTATCCAAAGATATTTGCAATGAATTCACAGGAATCTTACACGTTTTTTACTGCATCTTCATACAAATGGAAGTCGTTATATAAATATATAAGAGATTCTGAAAATGCGTCTGTTGCACCTAAGAGAGTTAACACTTCGCAGTGGTGATCACGATTTGATGCCATTGAAGCCCTGAAACACAGTTACGTATCAATAAAAAGATGTTTAGAACAAATATCTCAAGATAGAAAAGAAAACAGTGTTGTAAGAGTTGGAGCAGTTTCTTCTGCCGAAAAATTAGATCTTCTTGAAAATGACATTCTTTTAACATTTTGGTTGGAAATTTTACACCGAACTAATGATGTAAGTAAGGCTCTTCAACAAGAAAATATGGATATAAGTACCACATTCAACCTTTTATCTTCATTTGCCCAGTACTTTCAATATCGACGAAACGAGTTTGGCCAATATGAAGTCAAAGGAATAGCTTTAGCAGACAACGAAAACTGCATGGAAGAAAAAGGCGTTTAGGGGAACCAAATACAGAAGTTACTTTAAGAGTAAGACGTAGAGAGAAAATGAGAACACAGAGTTACCTTCCAATTCTTGATAATCTTCAGTCTGAAATTAATCCTAGATCCCAAATGTACAAAACATGTTCAGATTTGTTCGAATTTTTGTTTAATTTTAAAAAGTTAAATGATGAAGATATATTATTACATGCACAAAAATTAAAAGATACATATATAGACGACTTAGACGAATATTTTCCTGAAGAATGTATTCACTTAAAAAGTTCTTCAACGAACTAAGTGATGAAGTTAAAGCTGAATCTCCCAAACATTAAGTGAAATTGTTACATGAAAATAAATTAACATGTTCATTCCCAAATATAAATGTATGCCTTCGTTGTTTTTTTCGATAATGGTTACGAATACTAGTGGGGAGCGTTCATTTTCCATGCTGAAACGGGTTAAAACCTGTCTTCGAAATACAATTTCCCAAGAAAAATTCAATTCTTTAACCATATTATCAGTAAATTCGGACATTTTAAGCACCGTAGACACTAACCAGCTAATACAAACCTTTTCATATTAAAAAGCAAGAAAGCTACTTTTGTAAAACTGAGTAAAACTCTTCTGCTGTATTTTATTGCGAATGTGACCCAATGTTTAAAAATGTTATTTCGCTTTTATATTTTTTTTTCTTACATTAGTCTTATAAATAAAAACCAAATATTAGCCTTTTGGTTTGTGTGTATTTTCTTATTAGTTTTTGTTTTTTTTTTAATTTTATTTTTTACCAATTTTTTCTGTAAAGTAATCTATAATACATAATTTTGGATTTCAGAACCTTTGTTTTTAAACATAATATACAAATACAATTTCAGATTGTTTAAATTACTAATTTACAAAAAACATAGATAGGTAGGGGCGGCGCCGGCGGTCACAAGTAGCACCGGGCGCTAAAGTACCTTAAACCGGCACTGGGGAAATGTTACAAGCAACATCAGTGATTTATAAATCTCTCTTCGAAATAGATTGAATCTTACCATTTTCTTTGTCACTGAAATGAAATACCTTCAAAAGTGTTGTTAAAGGAATGTTGTCATTGCCTGATTCATTATTTATATGCTATCTACTTCAAGTTGGTGTTTTTCGATAGTTTCAGCTAGTTGATCTAAATTTCTCTGCCTGAGCTGGGTAATTTTTTCGAATTCACTATTGTTGTCATGAACATTTTCATTTTCCACAACAATATCAGAGATATTCCTTTCAGGCAACTGAAGTGAGATCTTAAAGTATTTAAAGTTTATACAGCGAGACTTTACAGCAACAGCCAGGACGAGGAACCAAATGCTTGCTGGTAATTGGTTCAGACAGCAGGCATATATACACCAGGCAAACTTCTACTGCACGTACTTTTCCAACAGTCCATATTTATTATGTTTACCATCAAGCAACCCAAAATACACCACTGTTAAGATCTAGACCTAGCGACACCAACCTTTATAAATCGAGCCCACTACTGCAAAGGCTCACCAGATAAGACATTAGTTGTGGCGTCAAATGGAATCAAGCAAAGAAACGGGTTAAAGACAATAATAAAATTGGATGAATAGTCATTACGATTTGAAAGTACAAGATTTCGTTAACACTAAATTACAGTTTAAGTACGTTGCAAATAACTGGTACCTTTGAAACGTACATTCAAACTTCGAAAAATATCGCAGGAGTACAATAATCCAATAAAAGGGAATATGGCATAGTTAGGACAAACAGGGTCAATAACTGTTACAGTTGACACTACACCTTTTTCAAATGTAATTCAGAAAGTGAAACTTGTATTTCGGAAAGTGTATATTGTAATTCAGAGTAGTTAATTGATATTCAGGAAGCGTTAATTGATATTCAGAAAGCGTTAATTGATATTCAGAACGCGTTATTTGATATTCAGAACGCGTTAACTGATATTCAGAAAGTGTTAACTGATATTCCGGAAGCGTTAACTGATATTCAGAAAGCGTTAACTGATATTCAGAAAGTGTTAATCGATATTCAGAAAGCGTTAATTGATATTCAGAAAGCATCAATTGCAATTCAGAAACCAAGGGACGACCTTTATGAAAGATTACTGTGTAGATACATACGTACAATAGTGTGTAGTGTACAATAGTTAATATTTATTGTTAAAAAATCGTCGGATATAAAGGACTCTTAGTAACAGCACATAACAATCATGAACAATTTTAAAGTTAACTTATGTTCAACTAAAAGATGACAAACAAAAATTAAGATAGACCTGCTCAAAATTTAAAAAAAAGATCAATAGTACAATAAATATTAATTTTTTTGCAATCTTAACACACATCCAGTATGTATGTATCTACATAATTCTATATAAAGGTCCCCTCTTCGTTTCTGAACGAAATTTATGTTTTCTGAATATCAATTTCCGCTTTCTGAATTACAATTTACACTTTTTGAATTACAATTGACTAATCTGAATTACATTTGACGCTTTCTGAATTACAATTTATTAATTTAATTACATTTTACACTTTCTGAAATAGATCTTACACTCTCTGAATTACAAATGAAAAAGGTGTAGAATTCACACAACGTAATAAGAACAGAGCACGAGAATATAGTGTTTTACTGCTTAAATTGAAACTCTCTTATTCACAACAAACAGCTATAATATAAAAGCATCCTCTAAATGTTCATCGTTACAAGTGCCTTTTATTAAAAGTAATTCGTTTTGGTACTTTGTACATTAACAGATTTTGTTATAAAGCTGTTTAGATTTAAAATCTGTAAACTTGGTTAAACCTGCAGTTTGGATTCTTAAGCTTAGTTTTATTGCCTGTAAATTCAAATTCTATAATAATTGCAAAAACTTTCCACTTTTCATTACTGCCAAAACTGGTTTAACTTGAACCGCAGAGTGTACTAGGCTCAAGCATCGTGGGAAAGGAATCCACCAGCTGGTAAGCCATTTAAACTACTTTTATTTTCTTTCAACGGTACATAATTACGTATATGATGAAAATAATTTAAATAAAAAAATACAGTCTCATAAAAAAATCTGATTTAACACACGTATATACAGATATAATACTATCTTAAAGAACGATTTTAAAAATAGGAGCTTTAATTTCTTACTGACACATCTAAACCACGTTTGCTATTCAAGGATTATCCTGCAGAATTACTTGGCCGACTGATGGTAATCTTGTTTGGTGTAAACATGTTTTCAATTTCTGCCCTAAATTGTAAATTATATATGAATACTTGTATGCGATGTCTCACCCACAGTCGTTTCTCTACAGGAAGAATGTTTATTTACAGAAATATAAAAACGTATGATTATAACAATTTCATACTGTTTGTGCGATTCTGAAAATGTTTTAGTTCTTGAAATACTAGAGGGCAAATGAGGATTTTTATCTTTTTGAAGAAGTCTGTATTATGAATACACTACTTTTACCTAATTTAACTTTTTTGGTATATCTTCATGAAAAAAAGTTCCTCATGTAGAGAAGTGGTGAGTTAGACAACTTGTACACTGGGTGGTGACTTGCATAATACAGCATAGCAATTTCCATGTTAAATCTTGAATGTTGAAGTATTTGCTGCTATTGAAACCACTATGCTACATCGCGCAAGTCATTACCAGGTATACTTACGTAAGACTTTGTGGTAGAGACGAAAAATCCAATTTGTAATAATAAACAGCTAATACACAGAGGGTTTTTAAAGAAGGTTGGAAATCTAAAATATGCATATCACTATGATCTGTTAACTCTTCTTCTACATTAGATTGCTGCTGTTGCTGGATTCCTGACACTGGGCTGGAAAAAACTAAAATAACAAACTACTATGGTATTTTAAGAAACTGGCACACCTAGTTCCACCAAACAAAAATACTCTATCATCCACTACAATGCAAGCCTGCCTTCTGCGATTGCAAGGATTTTCTCCAAGGGGTCTTAGTAACGTCCACTCTGAGATCACTGGGTCGTATTCAAATAAATCGTTATAATGTTCCAGCTTTAATGCATTGTAGCCACCAAATATATACATTTTATCATTATACACAACTGCAATGAAATATTTAGGTTTTAAAGACTTAAAACAATTTTTCTCTTACAAGCTGAATGGCTTCGTCGTCCAATAGGCCGAGTACCACTTGTATAGGGGTTATGCCATGTATGATTATGTAAGTCTAGATACCACAATTCGTCACAATATATTTCTTTTCCGGGAAGGTATAAACTGTGCCGCGATTCGGTACCACGACCCCCAAATATGTACATTCTATCATTTAAACATGCTGCTGAATGGAAATCTCTAACTGCTGGTTCAATTCCTATAAACTCTGATAAAGAATTTGTCTATAAAAAAGCATTGCGTTGCTTACCAACAGTGTGTATATACCGCCAGTGCATAGTTTCTAAATCAAGAACATGTACCGACTTAGCAAATGAGTCGGTTTCTTCTTCAAAACCTCCAAAAATATACATGTAGTGTTTCCAGACACAAGCTGTATGGCCGTCTCTTGCTAAAGGAATATCACCGGTAGTTTGTGGGGCTGTCCAGCAGTGATAGAAGGTGTCGAAACAAAATAACACAGCACACGATGCCTGGTCATTGCGACCTCCCCAAATATAAATCTTATCCTTATACACCACGGCTGTGTGGCCGTAGCGTTTATATGGTAAAATATCATCATTTTCCAGGTATGGAAAATTACTCACTGGGTGTTTTGTCCAACGAAATGTTGTGGTATTTAACACATGTACATCGATAGAGGTGTACTCTCGGGAGCTTTCGCCTGTGCAGTATCCGCCAAAGGTGTAGATCTTGTGGCCGACTGCCACAGCGGCATGGTTGACACGTTTTGGTCCGCCTTCTATGTGTGTTATCCACCTCATGGCACGTCTGTTTCTGTCTTAAAACTGTTTAGGGCTGATAAGTTTGATTAGCACTGAAGTCTGCATCAAAGGTTACGACTTTGTATGGACGTTTGTATGCAAATCGTTTCATGTCACTCACCTTCATTAGCTGTATATCACGCTTATTAACATTTTAATTGGTTTTTTTCTGATGTTCTTCCTGAAAGCTGCTTTGATTTCCTTGGTAGTTTCAAGGTTACTCGGTGACAGATGCTCTATTTTGTTTTGTTTCTCAATCCTCAAGGACGGTGGTGAAATATTGACTGTGTCTAGGTATGCGGCGTAAGGGAGACTAACGTTAGACTGTGTTTTGAAATCTCGCTAATTTGAACATTTAAAAATAAATATATGTATAAAAACAATTAAACAAAATTAACCTATATATACGTGAAAAATGTATAAATAGTTATTTATGGTAGAATTGTCATATTACAAATAAGTCACGCGAGAGAAGTTGAGTCTTCGTGGCCGCCAGGTTGAGAGGGTTTTTTTCTTAAGTGAATTGTATGTTATGGCACACACGTGCCGTACATTTTATCCAACAACTCAATAAACACCAAAATAACATAAATTTTGTATTGACAGTTGAGAAAATTCAAAGTAAAAGTGACATGGAGTGAGTTATAGTAGGTACAGTCGCCGAATTTTAAATCCGGGCGAGCCTTATAGAGGATTTTTGCAATTTTTGGGTAATGTAAATTGGGCTTTGCGTTTCTAGGTTAGCAATTGACAGTTAAACAATGAGGCATGGTGTCATATACGAGTAGTTATTTTGACTTTGATTAATTTCACCAGATAACGCATATATCTAATACTCACTATATTGCTAGCGGCTATGAGTGGGAAACTGGCCGATGAAGTGAGACACACAACCAACTCCTTAATGTATACGGTGAGCTGTGCGCAAGCGCGGCGGCGTCGTCCGCCCAATGGGGAAGTGGTCAAGTTTAAAATTCGCTTCTAAAGGCGGAGTTCGAATTCTCACGCATGCGCACGTGACACGTTATACTCTAAGTGAGACTATGTCGGCGCCGTAATGTTTTCTGACGTTTCCAGGCCCTACTAGCAATATATGTGTATTATATATATGAGATAACGTGATAAGTAAAGTAAAGTAAGGTATACACTGAATCATATTAAGTGCCCGGATTTTTAATTCCGAGACTGTACATATAGAGACACGTGTGGGTTGTGACCTACGTAATTAAACTGAAATCGGCATAGTTTTAGAGTCATAATAAGGAGGCGTTGAATAACTTACTTAATCATTAGTAGCAACTTATAAAAAATGAATTATTGCAACATTATACCTATAACTTTTTTCGTACCATATTCCATTCATTTCATTTGTGATTCTAATCAGACGTTGAATGTGAATTTTTTGACAATGTAAGGCACATTTGGTAATAAAAAATCGCTTAAGTCAAAATAAAATTTGTGAATTCATCATTTGCTGTACTGATTTAACGTTGTTGAAAATAATTAAATTGACAAGAACACATGCAAACAATAAAAAGGCTCAATTAAAGATTCAAATTGAAATTAATTACAACTTATTAATACACTAATATAATTATAATAAATACTAAATAAACGTTTTATTAAATGTCAGTTGGTATGGCATTTAAAATTTTGAAACAGGGGAGAGAACATAGTGACAATAAACATTGTTTGATAGAAAACAGCTTTAGATATATTTGGGAAACATTTAATTAAGGAATATTTGCTGAAACGAAAATTTGAAAACTACTTACGAAAATGAGTATTTTACTTTGAGCGGTTAAAATGTTTTGGGATCAACACTTATTAATGGTACATCAACGATTGAGACCGTAAAGAATGTGGAAAGATACCAGTAGAATACTAAAGAACATCAACAAAAATCTCTACTTAATTGGAGTAGATAAACATATTCGTAAATAAAATTGTCAAATGTATACAGGGTGTTCTGTTTTAGTTTTTTCGCGCAATTTTTTGTGTGGATAGTATGTTATTCTGATAAAAAAATGTAAAGTACGTTTTTTTTTCCTATAAAAATTTTGGGTTTATGTTGGCATTACTTGGATTCGTTTAAAAAAATATATGTTGGTAGAATTGGTTTTAGTAACTTTTACAACTAAAAATTGGTGGGAAATTTAAAATTTGACATTAAAGAAGTTTTGTTTTTTAGGTAATCGTTCGTAAACTTCTTGGGCTCTTAGGCTGCAGCTCCAACAATTCCACTGCACACTTCAGAATTGCTTTTTTTATATTTAATTTTAAAAGATTCCGTTTTTTACGTGTATTTATGCCATGCCGCTGTGGCAGTCGGCCACAAGATCTACACCTTTGGCGGATACTGCACAGGCGAAAGCTCCCGAGAGTACACCTCCAAAAGAATAACTGACAATTTAATTTTAAATGTCAAAATGACTCAAGTGGTTTATAGAAAAACCTGACGAAAATAAATTTTCTAATAATTTTAAAAAAAGCAGCTTTGCCAATGTTATCTTGACCTTGAAAAATTTTATTGGAAAAAATGTAGGTACTTTATATAGACTTTACACTTTTTTCTATTCCTTAACGAGTTACAGTATGTTACAAAAGAAATAAGAACATTTATTAATGTAATAAAACATAAAACTAAGAAAAAGCGAGTAATACTTCTAATGGGCATGCAAAAGAAAAACAAACACATTATACTAAATGTTTAAAATGACATTATTGGTAGCGAGTCACGATGACACAATTTAGCATTTCGACGTTATTCTTTAAAATATTGAAGGAATTTTCAATGTGTTCTAATAATTATGTCGGGTGCCCACAGGTGTTTACACTTCGGATTTCAGATAGCCCCAAAATATAAAAATTCAAAAGTGTACCTAATATTGAGGTAGCCATTGAAGATTGAACAGGTCCATCCAATGTTGGTTATAATGGATGCACCGTCTGAAACCATCCATGTTGACGATGATAAATGGCCACATTATTTATTTATTGAGATACTATTTTAATATTTAAAAATTGCCGTAACTTGTTAAGGAGTCGAAAACAGTATTAGTATACATACTTTTTTTATCAAAATAATGTTGACTATCTATTAAAAAAAATCCGAGAAAAAACTAGGACACCCTGTAGAATCGTATTTACCACTAATATCCGCACAAATTGAATTAATATCCTCCAGAGAACTCAATAACATTATGAATAGTCCCCAAACAACAAAGCACCAGGAAGTGACCTACATAACAATGGAATGCATAACACAAATCTAAAACATCTGCTATGATACACGCACACAACTTGCTTTTAGAGTGATCTTATAATTAACCAAAAAATTTATTTTTAATTTTTAAGCATTTGTCAATTTTTTTCAAAAATTACAAATTCTACAGAAACCGTACAAAATAAAGCATTAGTTGAAGAGACAAATTTTCTCTAAAAATTTAAGCTGAATTCAAAAATGTAATAATATACCGGGTGTCCTATTTCAAATAAGAGTTAATAAAAAAACAAAACAAACCCATTTTAGAGGTATTCAACTTGAAAATCACCTTTCTCATATCAATACACATTAAAAAATAAATTTTAAAAAAACATTAAAGCCGTTTTTGAAGAAATCGACAAAAATCACAAAAGTAACACCATACTTCCGGTTATACGATTTTCTTCAAAAGCTTGCTGTCGCATCTAGATAGTACACAAAACTCATATACACAAAGCTTTGTGCTCATATATGAAGTTTCAGACAAACAGATAGACAGATCAATGAACAAAAATATGTTTTTTTTTGGGTTCAGGAGACTAAAACGTGAACATCTGTTAAAACTGAATTTCGAATTTTTGGGGTGAATCCAATACTTCCTTTATTGTAAAAGAAAGTAAAAAACCGTAGTCGATTCAGCTAGTGTTTTTAATGCATGCCGAATTGAATACTTCGGAAAAGCATGGAAACAAGCAGAATTTTAGAAATTTTCTAAACGTAGAAAAGCTAACAAAAACATGAATAAGTACAGGCCGATTAGTTTGTTAAATAACTTACCGAAGCCCCTGAAAAAGCACTTAATAGTTTAGGTTCATCTACCGATTAACGTAGCCGAGACACATCCTTTAGAATGCAGCCCCAAAACAGCTTCAAGGTTAGCTAAAAATTTAAAATAAAAAGAAAACGAATTGTTTTTCGCTCTTTATTTTACTGTTTGATATACACACGTTTTCGCAATAAAATTACGTAAAGTGCACACTGGGGTCATACTAACTTATAAATAATTTATCTCGCGGATTTTAAAATACCGATTTTCATTCTGGCTTTGAATAGTTGATTTAACAATTTTTAGTTTTTAAGAAATTATTTAGCCTAATTTTTGGTTAATTTTTAAACTTCTTAATAAAATTTTCTGTTATAAGCAACATTAATACAGCAACATGTCTTACAAGCTGTGGAAATGCCATCGCTCATTAACTTACAATTAATTGTGGTGGGAAACTTTGAATTAAAAACAGCACCTGTTTTAACTATTGGGAAAATGTACAATTGCGTGATAAGAATATCACATTTTGTTAAGTTAATGGGCGAAAGGTGACAGAAAAACCAAAACGTCTTAAACTATTAAATTGATTTTTAATGAGCCTGATTTATCATAATTCATAATGATATTATGGAAAAGCTTTATTCAAATACTACCCTACTAATATAACAACACAATATATATTTTTAAATGTGGGCTATTCGCAATAGTAATTCCAGAATAGGGTGAGGTTGCATAATAGAATTAAATAAATTGAAGTAGGGCATTTCTCTTCGGATTGGAAAAATATGACAAATATTTTACGTATTTTATTTTGTCCGTCATTGTCATGGTATCACTTTTAAAGTTACCAAATCTTACAATTGATGCACACATTATTCCATTTTTTCTGTGCCAAAAATTTTAGGTGTGCTCTTATTAGCGACATCATGAACGGACATATCCTTTAAACAATGCACACGTGTAAACAAATAGTTACATTTAAGCATAGAGGATGCATATAGTCTGTTCAGTAAACATAAAAACACAAAGTGCCTTTGATTTCCAACAGTTCATGAGTGTACTTCCAGAATTTATCTTTGTCTAGGAATGTACTTACAACAAGTTACTAAAACATATAGATTAAGGGTGTGACATTTACTTCCCATCTGTCATAAATGTTCAGGTGAGAAATTCTAGCAAAATATCTACTTTGACACGGGCAATGAGAAATACTAATTGTCATTTTAAATTCAAATCTGCCTGTATACAGGTGTGGAATTCTTTGCAAAACAACATACAGAATCCCTAGTACAAAAAACATACACATGGCAATTTCAAAAAAATTAAATGTTTTTGTGTTTACTGAATGCCCTATATTTATATCCTCTTTGCATTTACGTATGCGAGAGACACAAGATCAGTGACGCAATTGGAAATAATCAACCTTACCAACTCTAGGCAAGCAACCATATAGGTTTCATGAATGATTAAATATATAGCTTCTTATCTTCTGGAAAAATACAGGGAGATCAAAAATAAACTTGATTGCGGGAGCCATTGAATACAATAAAATTTGCCCAACCTGTAACATGTTTTTTGTTGATATAGAACTGTCCAATTTATTTTTGAAGTTTAATAATACTTATTATATCTACTAGTTTAACAAGAATGCCTATTGTAGCACGAATGAATTTGGAGCACGATGAGCTCAACGAGACCTCTGTGAAGTTAGCACCACACTTTCAAAAAATGTTATTATTTTCAAGAGTTCCCGTTGCAGCCCAAAGAGTTCTAGAGTTCTTTGTTATTTTTAAAAATAGTTCTATGTATTTAAGGGAAAAACCTGTGAATCGAAAATTTGGGGGGCTAACTTCACTTTTTTCTCGGACAAATACCACTATAACTCTTTTTCAGTCATACTTATTGAAACATTTTATGACACTTTCCGATAGAACTCGCCGGGGTGCTACTAGAACTCTAAAAAAAAGAAGATTTTCGAAAAAAGTAATAATGAGAGTTTTAGTAGCACCCCGACGAGTTCTTCTATCGATAACTCTTATAACATATTTTGATAGGACTCGAAGTAAAAAATTTACCCTCATTTTTGTATTACCTAGTACTTTTACAAAACGACGAAGTAATAAAATAATTTTTTTAAGCTTTGGTAGTTCTAATAGAGTTCTAGTAGCGCCCCGGCGAGCTCTATCGTTAACTTTAATAACATTCTTTGATAGAACCCGAAGTAAAAAAGTTACGCCCATTTTTGTGTTACTACTTTTACAAAGCGACGAAGTCCTAAACGCATTTTTTTAAAAAGTTCCGGTAGTTCTAATGGGAGATCTAGTAGCACCCCGGCGAGTTCTATCGTTAACTTCCATAACATTTTTTGATAGGACCCGAAGTAAAAAAGTTACGCCAATTTTTGTGTTACTACTTTTACAAAGCGACGAAGTCCTAAACGCATTTTTTTAAAAAGTTCCGGTAGTTCTAATGGGAGATCTAGTAGCACCCCGGCGAGTTCTATTGTTAACTTCCATAACATTTTTTGATAGGACCCGAAGTAAAAAAGTTACGCCAATTTTTGTGTTACTACTTTTACATAGCGACCAAGTCCTAAACGCAATTTTTAAAAAGTTCCGGTAGTTCTAATGGGAGATCTAGTAGCACCCCGGCGAGTTCTATCGTTAACTTTAATAACATTTTTTGATAGGACCCGAAGTAAAAAAGTTACGCCAATTTTTGTGTTACTACTTTTACAAAGCGACGAAGTTCTAAACGCAATTTTTAAAAAGTCCCAGTAGTTCTAATGGGAGATCTAGTAGCACCCCGGCGAGTTCTATCGTTAATTTCAATAACATTTTTTGATAGGACGCGAAGTAAAAAAGTTACGCTCATTTTTGTGTTAGTACTTTTACAAAGGTACGAAGTCCTAAACGCAATTTTAAAAAAGTTCCGGTAGTTCTAATGGGAGATCTAGTAGCACCCCGGCGAGTTCTATCGTTAATTTCAATAAAATTTTTTGATAGGACGCGAAGTAAAAAAGTTACGCTCATTTTTGTGTTAGTACTTTTACAAAGGTACGAAGTCCTAATCGCAATTTTTAAAAAGTTTCGGTAGTTCTCATGGGAGATATAGTAGCACTCCGGCGAGTTCTATCGTTAACTTTAATAACATTTTTTGATAGGATCCGAAGTAAAAAAGTTACGCCAATTTTTGTGTTAGTACTTTTACAAAGCGACGAAGTCCTAAACGCATTTTTTAAAAAGTTCCGGTAGTTCTAATGGGAGATCTAGTAGCACCCCGGCGAGTTCTATCGTTAACTTCAATAACATTTTTTGATAGGACCCGAAGTAAAAAAGTTACGCCAATTTTTGTGTTACTACTTTTACAAAGCAACGCCAAAAATGCATTAATTTTGGTGGGAAAAGATACTCATAGATAGATTTCACTTCACGGAACAAGATTTCAATGTCGGAAGGATGCATTTCTCAATAATTTTTTTTTTTTAGTTCGAAACCTTTACTTTTACAACTCACAATTACCCGCTGCCACTGAATATGTGTCAAAAGCCGGTTGACAGCCCAGTCGAGTCAATCGACAGTCTTGGACTGTGCTTCGCTTTCGGAAATGTCCGTATTTGAAGAAAATTCAGAAAATCAGTTGTGCAAAAATGTTAATAACTATTGTAATGTATATACGTTCAAACATGTTTGTTTTATATTGTCACAAAATGCAATTTCATGAAAATCAATTTTAATTACGTAGGTACTAAATAAAATAATCAAGTCGTCTTTTTTCAAATTATTTTCCATCTGTCCAATAAACATTTCCAATACTCATTTTTCTATCTGTATTCTCAATGGATTGTGAAAATTGTCCTCAAACAATTAGGGAGTTCCTCCAAGTAAATTAGTCTAGTTTTCCATAGTTCTTAATAAAACAATTGGGATTTTGGTCTTGATTTTATTTATTTAATTAGTAAGTGAAATATAAATATATCTGAATTTTTAAATTCCGGTTTACTGAAACTTGGCTATTGCAAAAAAGGTACTACAAAACACATTTTATTATGTCTACCGAAAATGTTTGGAATCTACCGAAATTTAGCGCAAAAAGCTACCGATCGCCTAAAAAATGAGATGGCAACACTGAAGATAATACTTAGACACAATTGAAAGAATAAACGCATAGTATGTGGGAATAAAATATTTAATAATTTCTCGATGGCCGTGGATCACAATTCAAAGTTAAATAGCATCGAGCAATCATGCTATGACTAAAATATCTGTGTCTAATTCGATGGCCTTCTTCGCCGTCTTTTGACCAATAGTCAATTAAGTTTTTAATTGTGCTCAAATAATTGCTCATTATATTGCCCTTAATACGCCACAAAAACGAAAGAATTTGGGTAGGTTGCCTGACCCCATTCAAAAAGAAAAAAGAACATATCCTGACACGTTTGCTGTAACAAAAAGTTGATGATGCAACCGCTTCTTATATATATTGCGGCCAGTCACAGAAAGTGCCACCAATATCCTGTACTGCACACAATACATCTGAAAAATATAAGTCGTTGAAACAAAATAGAGGTTTATTTTATAGGTAGGTTCTGAAACAAAGGATATGAGTAAAAATTAAGGAAGGTATAGGTTTAGGTATCCTTTTGGTATGATTGTTACGCTCGATCATCAAATATTATTTTCATTTTTTGAATAAATTTTGATCTGGATCGATGGTCTAAAAAGAAGGAACATAACTTGGGGACTCCTGACAGTTGAATCAAAGCAATTATTGACTTGTAGGTATTCGCAAACACGCTGGTCGGAATAAAAGAAGGCACACCTATTAGGTATATTGAATCAAAGCAACTCCAACTCCCTACCCGCTGGCGCTGGTCTAAAAAGGAGCATACGTGAGACGACGGGAAGAATTGAACAAAAGTAATATTTTCTTGTTTAATAACAAGGTAATTGTTCCGTATAGTACGGTGAAACTTTTGAGGTTAGAAAATCAGAAGAAATAGTTGAAAAAATCACGCTCCGACAGCGGAATCGTGTTCTTTGGAGTGAAATCTATCGATTTTTTGGCGTTTCACCGCATACGGAATAATTACCAAATGCTATGAACCAGTTATTCATAAAAAAAAAACAAAAACAAAACAATTTTTTTTTGCCGACGACCATAGCTCAAAAGTTGATGTTGCCTTCATTTTCGGAGGACCTATCTTATGAACACGATCCAAGACTTCAGGAAGGTTCCTGGCGACCGGAATCGTGTACACATACGAACATACATCCCCCGCACAGCACGTTTAGGCACCCCCCAATACGGGGGATTGATCTAGTGGTCTGGGATCTTCACCAAAAGATCCGCACCGCCGAGACGGAGATTTGATATAGTGGGTTCATTAGGCGGTTGGCTCGAATTTTAGAGATATTTGACTCAGAGTGGTTTTCGATATGAGGGAATTTCAATACTTCGTACACTTCGTGTCGAAGTAACTCGTCTGCAAAACTTAACAGTGTGTTATTTACTGAATGGTGAGTTGTACGTAAAAAACCTATATCATATTTTTTGTAGAGAATGTCCTAGCCTTCATTTTTTGTAATAACTAAAAAAGTCATACCACCCATAGAAAGCGAGATATTTTCGAAAAACTTATTTATGTGACCTTTGACCTTGAATAACTCAAAACGCAAGCGCGATATCGATGGGGACTTTTGTCTTTGTCCGCTGTGACCGCAAGTTTGGACCTTGTTTGTTGGGGACGACGTCGCAAGGCCGGGGCGACGCTTTGAGTGTGTGAGCGTACCGTGCCGTTGAGTTTCTGTGCGAAATGTCGCCGTTTTGTTTGTCTTCCGGACTTCCGATTCAAGCCTTTGGCCGTGCGTTTCACATTGTTTAGTGTGGGGGCGTGAGTGTTCGTTGGAATGCCGTGAACGTAAGCCTTTGAGTCTCCAATTTGCCGCGGGGCCGCAGACTTCGGTTAAGCACCTTTTAGGCGGATTCTTCTTGTTAGGGGAACTCATTTAGCAGTGTTTTGTACCGGCAAAGCTGTCATGTCGTTCTGCCTTCTGTTCGCACTTCGCATTACATCTCGCTGAGAGGATAAATCTCCATGCGTCCGGCTCACAGCCTCCCGCCTAGTTGACACAGTATTTGCTTCCCGTTTCCCGTCTCGTCCAATATGCAGTACCTATCTGGAGCGGTGGTCGTTACAGAGGCAAAGGACATCAGTACCGCACAATCAAGCTCCGCCAGGTATAGTCTGTATTAGGTACTTAATAACGTTTATTCGTGCAGTTTGATATTGATACAGTGTCATGTCATTGCAAATGTGGTTTTCTTTGCTTTTGTGCATGCGCTTTGTGTGGTTTTATGTTACAGTTGTAAGAGAAGTTTGGCCAGTTGCCAAGTGGATTTTCAGAAAGGTAGGTCCATTGTTGCTGAACCGGCTTGCTGTGCAGATTACTGCCAAATGTAAAGTTGAAAGGTGGGCTCATTTGCTTCCTGGTTTCTCTGTAGACTTACCTTTGTATTTCATTCTGGTTGACGGAACCGGGTGGCGTACAATTCAATTTTATCCTTGTTTTCCGCCCCTTTGGCCGTTGCCCGTAGATTATCTCGTGTAGTACCACCCCTTACTTTACTGATGTCTAGCCAGCATATCTTGTTGTGGGTTGGGCAGCGGCCCTAGGTGAGTGTTTTTGTCCCTATTTAGTGTAATATCGTCCGCGCCGGCCGTCTAGCTTTTACGTAATTTTCGTATGTGCCGGTGCGATGTCCGTAACAACCGTTTAAACGAATATTTTCTCTAGGGAAATCGTTAAAATGCTAATAAATTATTTTTCTCGTAAATTTATCTTTTTTTCATTTAATTTATCAGCCTTATATAAATGCAATAACTTTAAAAGCACCACGCGCTAGCGGAGTGCGTTTAACGTAGCTAGTGCTTTAATGGCTCTTATACACGTGTATCATACGCTATTTTTTCTACGATCTTAACAGAAATATAAAAACTTAGTGCGGTGATACTTTTTTGTCACATTGTGTTAGATATTCTAGGTTATGTTGACATTCAAACTAACGGCAAAGCGTGTTTTAATAAATTATTAAAACACGCCTCCAAAGACGTGTTAAAAAAAAGTAATTCGAGCGCTAATATTAAGAGTGCTATAAACGTCACTTTTGACAATAGAAACTGTGCAAAAAGTTGTCATTTTGACACAATCGTAAAAAAAAATTGTAAATTAACTTATAGTCTTCAATCCTTTCTGATATTTTTAATCTCTTATCTATGATTTCTATTACCCCAGCACCAAAAGATAAACAAACCAGTGGAGGTAGAGCTAAAGAAAATAATCCAGATGCACTAATTAATAATTTACTGATAGATAATCCAATAAAAATGTTATAAAAAATGTAGATTTTTCTATATACATACATTCGCTTTTATAAGTATGTTTCCATTTATAATAAATTAATAATAATAATATTGATTCTCAAACTTAGGCCTGAATTCCGCGAAGCCTCATGAGGGATCATTAGATCTGAATTCAGTTATTCATCAGCTTCAATTATTCGCTTGCGCTCATGAGACTCTTCGATTTCGAATACATATTGAAATTACACTTGTGGGCTTGGTTCCATCAGATCTAAAGCAAAAAACATATCGTTTAAATTTTAACATTTGATTTGTTTAAATTAAATATGAAACAGTATTAAATCATGCTCTGTTAAGTTCAATGTGCTTTGCTTAGCATCATCATTTAGCGTTAATGTTATACCATCTGTTGGTCCAATAGTTTCTTCCTTCCAAACACTATCATAAGATACTTTTTTGATTGCAAAAGGTTGCGGAGTTTTGAAACTTGGCACGATTGTATGCTTAGTGGGCTTAAGTATGACTCTGAGTTTGCGACCTCAAGCGACCGCCGCTTGCACCACCATCTTGAAAAAATGGAGGCCAAAAGCAGTTTTTGGCATATAACTCGGCTCTTGTAGGTTTTAGAAAAACAAATTGCCATGAAAATTTTAAAAGAATAACATTTGCTACAAAATCGTTAGTATATTTTTTTGTCAGACTAATACTTTTCGCGTTACAGGGTCAACAATAATCTCGTATGTGGTACTTTTTACCAATTATGTATAAATTAGCCTACCTAAAGCAGTTTAGTGCAGTAAAGTAATAAAAACATAGGCTATCAACTCGTTTCCACACCACCTAGGAGGTAGAGTTGAGTGGCGCGTTTTTTACTTTCTCGCATACGGTAGTATAGAGAAAGTATTGTAATCGTCAAAAAAATCGACTTCGAGATTTTGACGAATCTTAGACCTCCTAGAGTCCGAAAAAACCATTTTTCGAATTATGTCTGTGTGTGTGTATGTGTGTGCGTGTGTGCGTGTGTGTGTGTGTGTGTGAACACGATAACTTAAAAACGAAATAAGCTAGACCCTTGAAATTATGTACATAGTCATTATTCAAAATTTGTAGATTCCTGTCAAATTTTGAGCGAAATCGGTTAACCGGAAGTGGCACTTTACCTAAACAGGTAGCGGTACCTATTCAAGTAAAGTACCAGTTTGCTTCGAGATATTTGAACAAAATTTTGTACATACATTTCTTATGTAGAAAAACTACCAGATATTACATTTCAGCATGATCGGTTAACCAGAAGTGGCATTTTACCTAAACAGGTAGCGGTATTCATTCAAGTAAAGTACCAGTTTGCTTCAAGGTATTTGCACGAAATTTTGCACATACATTTATTATTGAGAAAAACTTCCAGATATAAAATTTCAGTATGATAGGTTAACCTAAAGCGGCAGTTTAATAACATTTTTTGATAGGACCCGAAGTAAAAAAGTTACGCCAATTTTTGTGTTACTACTTTTACAAAGCGACGAAGTTCTAAACGCAATTTTTAAAAAGTCCCAGTAGTTCTAATGGGAGATCTAGTAGCACCCCGGCGAGTTCTATCGTTAATTTCAATAACATTTTTTGATAGGACGCGAAGTAAAAAAGTTACGCTCATTTTTGTGTTAGTACTTTTACAAAGGTACGAAGTCCTAAACGCAATTTTAAAAAAGTTCCGGTAGTTCTAATGGGAGATCTAGTAGCACCCCGGCGAGTTCTATCGTTAATTTCAATAAAATTTTTTGATAGGACGCGAAGTAAAAAAGTTACGCTCATTTTTGTGTTAGTACTTTTACAAAGGTACGAAGTCCTAATCGCAATTTTTAAAAAGTTTCGGTAGTTCTCATGGGAGATATAGTAGCACTCCGGCGAGTTCTATCGTTAACTTTAATAACATTTTTTGATAGGATCCGAAGTAAAAAAGTTACGCCAATTTTTGTGTTAGTACTTTTACAAAGCGACGAAGTCCTAAACGCATTTTTTAAAAAGTTCCGGTAGTTCTAATGGGAGATCTAGTAGCACCCCGGCGAGTTCTATCGTTAACTTCAATAACATTTTTTGATAGGACCCGAAGTAAAAAAGTTACGCCAATTTTTGTGTTACTACTTTTACAAAGCAACGCCAAAAATGCATTAATTTTGGTGGGAAAAGATACTCATAGATAGATTTCACTTCACGGAACAAGATTTCAATGTCGGAAGGATGCATTTCTCAATAATTTTTTTTTTTTAGTTCGAAACCTTTACTTTTACAACTCACAATTACCCGCTGCCACTGAATATGTGTCAAAAGCCGGTTGACAGCCCAGTCGAGTCAATCGACAGTCTTGGACTGTGCTTCGCTTTCGGAAATGTCCGTATTTGAAGAAAATTCAGAAAATCAGTTGTGCAAAAATGTTAATAACTATTGTAATGTATATACGTTCAAACATGTTTGTTTTATATTGTCACAAAATGCAATTTCATGAAAATCAATTTTAATTACGTAGGTACTAAATAAAATAATCAAGTCGTCTTTTTTCAAATTATTTTCCATCTGTCCAATAAACATTTCCAATACTCATTTTTCTATCTGTATTCTCAATGGATTGTGAAAATTGTCCTCAAACAATTAGGGAGTTCCTCCAAGTAAATTAGTCTAGTTTTCCATAATTCTTAATAAAACAATTGGGATTTTGGTCTTGATTTTATTTATTTAATTAGTAAGTGAAATATAAATATATCTGAATTTTTAAATTCCGGTTTACTGAAACTTGGCTATTGCAAAAAAGGTACTACAAAACACATTTTATTATGTCTACCGAAAATGTTTGGAATCTACCGAAATTTAGCGCAAAAAGCTACCGATCGCCTAAAAAATGAGATGGCAACACTGAAGATAATACTTAGACACAATTGAAAGAATAAACGCATAGTATGTGGGAATAAAATATTTAATAATTTCTCGATGGCCGTGGATCACAATTCAAAGTTAAATAGCATCGAGCAATCATGCTATGACTAAAATATCTGTGTCTAATTCGATGGCCTTCTTCGCCGTCTTTTGACCAATAGTCAATTAAGTTTTTAATTGTGCTCAAATAATTGCTCATTATATTGCCCTTAATACGCCACAAAAACGAAAGAATTTGGGTAGGTTGCCTGACCCCATTCAAAAAGAAAAAAGAACATATCCTGACACGTTTGCTGTAACAAAAAGTTGATGATGCAACCGCTTCTTATATATATTGCGGCCAGTCACAGAAAGTGCCACCAATATCCTGTACTGCACACAATACATCTGAAAAATATAAGTCGTTGAAACAAAATAGAGGTTTATTTTATAGGTAGGTTCTGAAACAAAGGATATGAGTAAAAATTAAGGAAGGTATAGGTTTAGGTATCCTTTTGGTATGATTGTTACGCTCGATCATCAAATATTATTTTCATTTTTTGAATAAATTTTGATCTGGATCGATGGTCTAAAAAGAAGGAACATAACTTGGGGACTCCTGACAGTTGAATCAAAGCAATTATTGACTTGTAGGTATTCGCAAACACGCTGGTCGGAATAAAAGAAGGCACACCTATTAGGTATATTGAATCAAAGCAACTCCAACTCCCTACCCGCTGGCGCTGGTCTAAAAAGGAGCATACGTGAGACGACGGGAAGAATTGAACAAAAGTAATATTTTCTTGTTTAATAACAAGGTAATTGTTCCGTATAGTACGGTGAAACTTTTGAGGTTAGAAAATCAGAAGAAATAGTTGAAAAAATCACGCTCCGACAGCGGAATCGTGTTCTTTGGAGTGAAATCTATCGATTTTTTGGCGTTTCACCGCATACGGAATAATTACCAAATGCTATGAACCAGTTATTCATAAAAAAAAAACAAAAACAAAACAATTTTTTTTTGCCGACGACCATAGCTCAAAAGTTGATGTTGCCTTCATTTTCGGAGGACCTATCTTATGAACACGATCCAAGACTTCAGGAAGGTTCCTGGCGACCGGAATCGTGTACACATACGAACATACATCCCCCGCACAGCACGTTTAGGCACCCCCCAATACGGGGGATTGATCTAGTGGTCTGGGATCTTCACCAAAAGATCCGCACCGCCGAGACGGAGATTTGATATAGTGGGTTCATTAGGCGGTTGGCTCGAATTTTAGAGATATTTGACTCAGAGTGGTTTTCGATATGAGGGAATTTCAATACTTCGTACACTTCGTGTCGAAGTAACTCGTCTGCAAAACTTAACAGTGTGTTATTTACTGAATGGTGAGTTGTACGTAAAAAACCTATATCATATTTTTTGTAGAGAATGTCCTAGCCTTCATTTTTTGTAATAACTAAAAAAGTCATACCACCCATAGAAAGCGAGATATTTTCGAAAAACTTATTTATGTGACCTTTGACCTTGAATAACTCAAAACGCAAGCGCGATATCGATGGGGACTTTTGTCTTTGTCCGCTGTGACCGCAAGTTTGGACCTTGTTTGTTGGGGACGACGTCGCAAGGCCGGGGCGACGCTTTGAGTGTGTGAGCGTACCGTGCCGTTGAGTTTCTGTGCGAAATGTCGCCGTTTTGTTTGTCTTCCGGACTTCCGATTCAAGCCTTTGGCCGTGCGTTTCACATTGTTTAGTGTGGGGGCGTGAGTGTTCGTTGGAATGCCGTGAACGTAAGCCTTTGAGTCTCCAATTTGCCGCGGGGCCGCAGACTTCGGTTAAGCACCTTTTAGGCGGATTCTTCTTGTTAGGGGAACTCATTTAGCAGTGTTTTGTACCGGCAAAGCTGTCATGTCGTTCTGCCTTCTGTTCGCACTTCGCATTACATCTCGCTGAGAGGATAAATCTCCATGCGTCCGGCTCACAGCCTCCCGCCTAGTTGACACAGTATTTGCTTCCCGTTTCCCGTCTCGTCCAATATGCAGTACCTATCTGGAGCGGTGGTCGTTACAGAGGCAAAGGACATCAGTACCGCACAATCAAGCTCCGCCAGGTATAGTCTGTATTAGGTACTTAATAACGTTTATTCGTGCAGTTTGATATTGATACAGTGTCATGTCATTGCAAATGTGGTTTTCTTTGCTTTTGTGCATGCGCTTTGTGTGGTTTTATGTTACAGTTGTAAGAGAAGTTTGGCCAGTTGCCAAGTGGATTTTCAGAAAGGTAGGTCCATTGTTGCTGAACCGGCTTGCTGTGCAGATTACTGCCAAATGTAAAGTTGAAAGGTGGGCTCATTTGCTTCCTGGTTTCTCTGTAGACTTACCTTTGTATTTCATTCTGGTTGACGGAACCGGGTGGCGTACAATTCAATTTTATCCTTGTTTTCCGCCCCTTTGGCCGTTGCCCGTAGATTATCTCGTGTAGTACCACCCCTTACTTTACTGATGTCTAGCCAGCATATCTTGTTGTGGGTTGGGCAGCGGCCCTAGGTGAGTGTTTTTGTCCCTATTTAGTGTAATATCGTCCGCGCCGGCCGTCTAGCTTTTACGTAATTTTCGTATGTGCCGGTGCGATGTCCGTAACAACCGTTTAAACGAATATTTTCTCTAGGGAAATCGTTAAAATGCTAATAAATTATTTTTCTCGTAAATTTATCTTTTTTTCATTTAATTTATCAGCCTTATATAAATGCAATAACTTTAAAAGCACCACGCGCTAGCGGAGTGCGTTTAACGTAGCTAGTGCTTTAATGGCTCTTATACACGTGTATCATACGCTATTTTTTCTACGATCTTAACAGAAATATAAAAACTTAGTGCGGTGATACTTTTTTGTCACATTGTGTTAGATATTCTAGGTTATGTTGACATTCAAACTAACGGCAAAGCGTGTTTTAATAAATTATTAAAACACGCCTCCAAAGACGTGTTAAAAAAAAGTAATTCGAGCGCTAATATTAAGAGTGCTATAAACGTCACTTTTGACAATAGAAACTGTGCAAAAAGTTGTCATTTTGACACAATCGTAAAAAAAAATTGTAAATTAACTTATAGTCTTCAATCCTTTCTGATATTTTTAATCTCTTATCTATGATTTCTATTACCCCAGCACCAAAAGATAAACAAACCAGTGGAGGTAGAGCTAAAGAAAATAATCCAGATGCACTAATTAATAATTTACTGATAGATAATCCAATAAAAATGTTATAAAAAATGTAGATTTTTCTATATACATACATTCGCTTTTATAAGTATGTTTCCATTTATAATAAATTAATAATAATAATATTGATTCTCAAACTTAGGCCTGAATTCCGCGAAGCCTCATGAGGGATCATTAGATCTGAATTCAGTTATTCATCAGCTTCAATTATTCGCTTGCGCTCATGAGACTCTTCGATTTCGAATACATATTGAAATTACACTTGTGGGCTTGGTTCCATCAGATCTAAAGCAAAAAACATATCGTTTAAATTTTAACATTTGATTTGTTTAAATTAAATATGAAACAGTATTAAATCATGCTCTGTTAAGTTCAATGTGCTTTGCTTAGCATCATCATTTAGCGTTAATGTTATACCATCTGTTGGTCCAATAGTTTCTTCCTTCCAAACACTATCATAAGATACTTTTTTGATTGCAAAAGGTTGCGGAGTTTTGAAACTTGGCACGATTGTATGCTTAGTGGGCTTAAGTATGACTCTGAGTTTGCGACCTCAAGCGACCGCCGCTTGCACCACCATCTTGAAAAAATGGAGGCCAAAAGCAGTTTTTGGCATATAACTCGGCTCTTGTAGGTTTTAGAAAAACAAATTGCCATGAAAATTTTAAAAGAATAACATTTGCTACAAAATCGTTAGTATATTTTTTTGTCAGACTAATACTTTTCGCGTTACAGGGTCAACAATAATCTCGTATGTGGTACTTTTTACCAATTATGTATAAATTAGCCTACCTAAAGCAGTTTAGTGCAGTAAAGTAATAAAAACATAGGCTATCAACTCGTTTCCACACCACCTAGGAGGTAGAGTTGAGTGGCGCGTTTTTTACTTTCTCGCATACGGTAGTATAGAGAAAGTATTGTAATCGTCAAAAAAATCGACTTCGAGATTTTGACGAATCTTAGACCTCCTAGAGTCCGAAAAAACCATTTTTCGAATTATGTCTGTGTGTGTGTATGTGTGTGCGTGTGTGCGTGTGTGTGTGTGTGTGTGAACACGATAACTTAAAAACGAAATAAGCTAGACCCTTGAAATTATGTACATAGTCATTATTCAAAATTTGTAGATTCCTGTCAAATTTTGAGCGAAATCGGTTAACCGGAAGTGGCACTTTACCTAAACAGGTAGCGGTACCTATTCAAGTAAAGTACCAGTTTGCTTCGAGATATTTGAACAAAATTTTGTACATACATTTCTTATGTAGAAAAACTACCAGATATTACATTTCAGCATGATCGGTTAACCAGAAGTGGCATTTTACCTAAACAGGTAGCGGTATTCATTCAAGTAAAGTACCAGTTTGCTTCAAGGTATTTGCACGAAATTTTGCACATACATTTATTATTGAGAAAAACTTCCAGATATAAAATTTCAGTATGATAGGTTAACCTAAAGCGGCACTTTACCTAAACAGGTAGTGGTTACCTGAAAATGTAATTTTATCGCTGTATGTATATACATTGCAATAAACTTTTCAAATTTGCTAGAAAAAAAGGCGAATGCGAGAAAGTCTAGGGGAGCACACTCCCGATTTTTTAACGTGGTATCCCCAGTAGGCCTAATCCACACCCCAAACTTACAAGCACGGATTCTGCCGTTTTGTATTCTGGGATGTGCCTGGTTTATTATATACGCTATCTGTCAAATATTGCTTGTCTCCCGTCTCCTCCAACACCCACTCCAACGAATCAAAGTCGTTATCAGACTCGTTTGGGTCTTTGGGATCGGAACCCACTACCAAATCAGGAATGTTTTCACATGTTGTCCCGTTGCAATATAGGCACGGCATTGAGCATTTTAAACCTGTTTTCCGACATCCACACGCTCCTACACAGCCTTTCTTATATTTACAAGATATTGATTTTAAAATGGGGTTGGGGGCTGCTTCTGACGTAGCTCGAACAGCATCAAGCTCGTTCCTCGTTTTCTGCCAGCCATATTGTTCTGGATCTTTTTCTCTGCCACGCCACATCGCAACTTGGTGAAACACTCGCAGACAATTCTGCCTTGCAGCATCTCTTGTAGGTGGCAGAAACGCGAGATTAAAGTTGTTCTTGGATACAGACGAAGCGAATCCAATGTGTCCTTTTCAAACGATCCTCTATACAGTGCCAAGAAAAACGCTTCCGCAGCTGCAGCGAGAACATCAAGATTTGCTTCGAGTTCTTGGAAGATTACTACAGTCTCAAACAACGAGTCGTTTTTATCCATGAGACTGAGGAACTTTAATTTTCCTTGGTTAAAAAGGGCAGAGGTTGTGTCACAACCACTGATTACATGTAAAAACAAAATGTTCTCCGCAACAGCTTCCTTGTATTTCAGGCTCCTCGTCGAATACAGTGTTTCCGCAACTTTCCCTCTCGATGTTTTTAGCAAAAAAATTTTTCCTGATCTTTCGCCTTTGCAGTTAGAAGAACCAACAAATCTATATCTTTTCCTACAACGAAAACACGATGACATGTCGATGGCTGTCTGAATGATGAGCACATCCGCATCTTCTACTGCCTGCTTTGCTGTGTAATTTTGTTCTTCAAATTAAATTCCTTTTATTAAGATCGCTCGACAATATTTTTTCTTGCAAAACAGGTGGAATCATCGCTTCATCGAAAATTACATTACTGGACACATGTGCTTTAGAGCGTCGATATCTTTCGGCGCGTTTCGTATTGACCTAAGGTTCAAAATATATAGAAACACTGTTATAAACTAAATGCTCGATCACATGTCGACTTTATTCATCCACAGTTGCGAACATACTTAAGCTACACAAATAACTACATTTCACTGGAAGACATTGTCGGGACCGCCAGTTTTATTCGGCTGATCCCGCCTACTTTTTAGATCAACAAAGCTTCCACGCTTCCATGTGTTGATTCTTATATAAAGAAATTATTCTGGTATTACTCTACCAAGTAATTACCTTAAATAGTACCACCAATCATATACAGACAACAGACAGTGCATATATCACTGTATAAACAGTTATATAATAGATTAGACTACTTTAGGTAGACTAGTTTGGAGATAATTGGTAAAAAGTATCATGCAAATGCCGCTTTTACGAGATTTTAAAAAGTTTTTCCTACTGTTCGGCCCTGTAACTCGGAAAATATTAGCCTGCCAAAAAAAAATTATAAAAGGGATTTTGTAGGAAATTTGATCTCTTCAACTTTTTATCGGACATTTTTTTTCTAAAACCTACAGGAACCGAGTTATATGCCAAAAATGATTTTGGCCGCTATTTTTTAAAGATGGTGGCGCTAGCGGCGGTCGCAAACTTAGGTGCATGTTAAGGACCTCCAAGTCTGCACTTCTGCCAAGTTTCAAAACTCCGCAACCTTTTGCACCAAAACACTATTATTATGTAGCTAATAACTGGACTAATAAATCAATTTTTCAAGTTCCTATTATTTATACAGCAAAAAATTCTTATTTTCATTTGATTTACATAGTAGCTGTTTAAAAGAATATAATATATCATAAAAATTCTTACCTTTGTTTACATGAATACTCACATATAAAAGTAATAACCACATAAAACAGGGGAATTCATTTGTAATTGTCTGCTATTCCATGCAATATGTTTTCCACTACTTAATAAATACGTTTTAATTTTTTCTGGTAGAACAAGTCCGAAGATATAAAATATTTCTTAAATATGGTTTGTTTATGTAACACGCCCAGTGTGAACCATAGCAATTATATGGTTGAAAATTAATTATATCTGATTCATCTTTCCTAATTTTTTTTGGGGTCAAATATAATGTACACCAAATTAAATCATACATCCCTAGCGCTGTTCACCAAAAAATTTAATAAACATCAAAAAATCTTAATGGAACCCGAATTATTATACTCCGGGAAATGGGAACAGCACCACTAAAATAGCTATGTTGCGTATTGTTTTACCATTGCTTACATTTTAAATTCCATCTGTCTATCAATTTTACTAAATGTTCACCAAATTTAGAACGCTCAAGTTATGCGTCCGTGCCGTACATAATACATATTTGCGCTATTAATTTATATTTAGTCTCTCGAAAAAACTACTTGTGCGTCCAATAATTATTCTGTTACTCCAAAAATGAAATAAACTCGGGCATTTCTCCTTGTTGCTTCCAGACAAACTTCTTGCAGGCTTCAGCTTTCAGCCACACACTGTGCTTTGTAGCTTTTACAGTGAGTGTAACCAGTGTATTGCCGTATGAAATTACTTAATAAGTTTCATTTTCATTTTTGTTTTGTGAATTTTGTGTTAGATTTTTATATATATATTGATTTATTTCCAAGAATTCTTCAGACTTATTTCTATGTCCCCATTTATAAACGACACCGAATAAAAATGATTTTTCTTATAAGTGATATCTAAATATGAGATTTATAATTCTTGTTAGTTTAGGCTAACAAGAATTATAAATCTGGGAATACTTTTAAAATTGAATGTGATATAAAATATAGTAAACATTGTGTATTTTTTTAAACAAATAGTTTTTTTAACTTCTAAATAATATAAGACACTGACGAAAATTAAATATCTGGGTACCATGTTAGAATTAAATGTGGAATAAAATTTGATGAACATTTAGCATTTTTAGCCAACAAAAGTTATTTTTAGGAACAAATAATATAAGAGACTAGCATGATATCAATATTTGGTTGTCGCTCTAAGATTATGTATTTTCTGAATTTTGGTGAGCATTTAGTATTTTTGGGAAACGAAAGTATTTTTTGCACGAAAAGATTGGGTAAATTTGGTAGACTGTTAAATAATACCCATTTTTTTTGGTAACTTGTCAATTGCAAAAACACATCGAAAATTCGGCAAATTCTTCTCATTTTCCATTATATCAGATATTTCTGCATTACTCAATTCTTTTTCCTATCAATTATATGCTTTCTTCAGGTGTCTTTTTTTTGTTCTTTACCTCATCTCCAAAGGCGTTTTGCGCTAATTTAATACCTACCTGCATAACCAGCTGCATCTAATCGCAATGGTTTTGCTAAAGTTATTGCTCCTGGAATTAAAGCAGGTAAAAATCCACCTATCTGCGTTGGAGAAAATTTAATATCACAATATTTTTCCTTTTTTAAATGTAATCCATGTTTTTCTCTTAATTTAATAGTTTTATTTGGTTTTTCTGTTAAATCGAATCTTATATTACAATTTATTCTGTTTTCTTTACAACCTTTCCGTTTTTTTTTGATCAGGTGATAAATATACCCTATAATCAATCATTCATTTATTTAAATAAAAACTCTACTTCATCTTTAAGTAAATATTTTTATCTATAATATTCATATTTGCAATTCTTTGTGATTCAACTACAGATATATGTAGTAATTAACATTTTAATAATCTCTTAATGTCATTTTCTTTCGTTACATCAAAAGCAACAACTAAATAGTATGCAAAAATCTTTGTAACTAACAAACGTACCTTCATCCAAATCTTATATTATAAGAGCTGATGCCGCCGGCCGACCGTAAACACTGGCGCGCGCACATGCCGACCGCGCACAAGTGGCAGCAAGCATTTGTATTGTTAACGCTGGCAGGGCCGAACGTCGGCTGGCTACCAGCTTAAGCAAGCATTTTTATTGTTAACCAGACGTAGACTGGCCCTGCCAGCGTAAAGAAACGGTTAACAATAAAAATGCTTGCTTAAGCTGGTAGCCAGCCTACGTCCGGCCCTGCCAGCGTTAACAATACAAATACACTTGTGCGCGGTCGGCATGTGCGCGCGCCAGTGCTTACGGTCTGGACGGCCGGCGGCCGGCGACCACCGACCACCGACAGCTCTTATAATATAGGATTACATGACAGGAATGCAGCATACAAATAATCCCCATTATTCACTTGATATTCATATGTAGGATGTTGGGTTCCATTGATTTTAATATGTATTCTTTCCAAATTCATATTATCGAAAAGCATCATTGTCTAGGTAAAATTATCGTTTCGTTCAGCTTTAGAAAATACTATAAACACCATAGAAATTTTATTTTTATTCACAGCACGCCAGTTTCCACTTCCAGAAGACCACAAATTGCTACTGTAACAGTTAAGTGTATTCCAACCATAAAGAAAGTTAGATTTGTTATAACTAATAACGATAATATTTTTTCAGTTTCTAGCGAGGGTTTTGCTATTGGTATCCACAAACTAATATCAGATATTTCATAATCATAATTACCATAGACTTTGACGTGTCGTATATTTGTTACTCGATTTTTACGTAATTCAATAGGAATTTTTCCACTCAATACTTTGTTACAGTTTTGTACAAATCGAAAAATTTTAGATAATGGAATAAACTTGGTAACAGTTTTTTCATCTTTTGTTTACAACCACCTGTCGAAGTATCCTTTATTGAATTCAGAATTATTTGTAATTTTCGAAACAATCATTTTTATATCAACATCTAAATGTTTACATTTTTAAAATTTATTTTGCGCATCATATTGTAACGACATTGGGATCAGGCCATTGCAAACATATGACTCAGCGTCCTGAGTATTCGAGAACGACCTAAGGGGGGGGCAGTGTCACGACCTTGAGCCGGTTCACGTGCGGACGGATGACTCACACCCTTCGAGAAACGACCTTGGTAACTCATGCGTGCGAACACGTCAGCGTTGAGGGAAGGATCGAGCAAGGTCTCGACACTTCTGGAATGACTCACCCGGCGCATATATAAATACGCGAAAAGGAAATAACGACAGTCGAAGTCGAAGTGGAAGTCCGAGTGCCGACTCCAGCTTGGAAGAAGCTGACATATAAATAAACCCGTGTGTACATAAATCTAGCAAGATAAATAACGAGTGTATAACAAATAAATATAGCCATATAAATCATTAATGATGAAATCGCTTGTAAATAAATAGAGTATATCTGTTGTTACGAATACTCCTGTTAGTTTATAAATAATGTGTTTCTGCCTTAATAGTTCTTGTGTTGAGTAAATAGATTAAGATAAATCGTTGTAAATAAATGCTTAAAACAGAAGCGGCGTATAATTTTTAATAGCCCCAGAACGTAAAACGTAACAATATGTACATCGAGATCTATCTGCTGTGTCTGGATGCCAATATAATTGTGATACTGAACTATCTGATACATCACTTGAAAATTCATTCAAATTTGAAATTAAAGTAGCAACCCCTACATAATTTGCTTCTTCTATTAACACCTCTTCATAGAATAATCATATAGTCAAAATTATTTATCCAATTATTTGATATAGTTTCGTAATTATTTGGATTATTAAATATTAGCACTTGATAAATGTTTCCATCCACTTATGTTAGTTTCAAGTGTATATCTACTATTCAAGTCTTTTTTCTCTTATTTGATTGTAAGTATAATTTTTTGTTGATTCATCAATTACACGGCACTTGATCGATATGCGAGAAATTTTTTGCAACATTTTCAATTTCCGCACTCATTTCCATGTATTTATTATAAAAAATCCTTTAAGACACGTTAGCAAGATTTTCAATAATTGCCTTGGACTTTTTAAAAAATCGATTTTTCTTTTTTAAGCCTTCGCCTCGTAAATGCTCGCCTAACAATTTTTCTTTCATTTTGTTTAAATTGGATTTATAATTTCCTCTCTATGGTGGTGATTTTACAGTGTGTCTAAAAAAGAACTACATCTAGTGTGCTTTGAATTTCCCATACAAACGTATATAAAATGTGCCGCTCTCGCGCGCTACTGACCGAGCTCCGTGGCATAGTGCGTAGCACGTCCACTTAGCATTCGGGAGGTCGTGGGTTCGATTCCTGCGGCCGCCTGCCTTGATTCAGGTTTTTAGGTGGTTTTCCTGAGTCAACAGAGTACCTTCTCTGAGGCGAATGCCGGGGCAGTACTTCTCCACCTTTCCTGGCCTCTCTTCCATTCTCCACCCCTCCTTTCTCTCACCCATCCTATAATTCCCGTTCTTGGCTGAAGAGGGACGGAAGGTCCCTATAGCAGCCCGCCCCCAGTTGGGGGAATTGAAATAACCCTGAACCTTTACCTTTTACGCGCTACTGTTAGCTAGTAGTAGACCTAGTAGACGGAAGAATAACATAACCTCAACAACAGTCTTTGTTAACAAAATTTACTTGTGGTTTTCGTTTACTTTTAAATTAAGATATGTGCCCATTTTAACGCATTATTCAACAGCATGAATATTGTAAGAAGTAAGACAACCCTTATTAAAAATGATTAATCCTCATTGTTTTCCAGAAAATAAAAAATATTTCTCAAATACAGAATAACAGAATAAACTAAAGGTAGTCCTTCGAAATGGGTTAATTATTGACTACAACAAGTGCTCGAAGTGTCCACCATTTTGCTTCATCGGGGTGCAGTGGATCCAAAAAGGGCACTAATAGCTGTTCTCGATAACGTTGACCATTTATGGTGTTATGAAAAAATATTGGTCCTATGATCCTACGACGTGACACAGCTAACCATATTCCAACTTTAACAGGATGTAAAGGAGCTTCAACATAGTTATGTGGATTATCGACTGACCACATTCTGTACTTCTGTTTATTTACAAATCCACTTAAATGGAACCATGCCTCGTCACTAAAAAAACTTAAATCAAGAACATCGTTGTTTAAATTTTCTTGGAAAAAGTTGCAGTAATGTATTCGACTAGCATGGTCCCTTTGTCGAATTTCATGTACAACAGACACTTTATATGGATGCATGTGCAGTTGCTTCTTCAAAATGTTGTGAACAGTAGTTCGAATGTGGTGCAGCAAAACAGTTTCTTTGACAATTCTGTTAGGAAACTGCTGCTTACAAGTCGCATAGGAATATTGCCATTCCCCATTTATTAACTGTCCTGAGCGAAAATATGCCTCAATAATAAAAATGTTTTCTTGCACTGTGTACATTTTGTATTGTATTAACAAATATTTTATAATTAAAACTATTTGAAGTGAATATTTACTTTTTTTTGACAATTAATTAATGACAGCTCTGAATAATGCAATACGAATAACAATCTAGTGGCACATAAAAACTAGATGTAATTCTTTTTTAGACACACTGTACATATGTAGACGCTATGCTTTTAAGACCTGAAGTTACACCTAGAATAAATTATCAGAAGTAATACTATAAGTACTTCGATATTACCTGGTTATATGTCGATAACTTGTTGCACAATAATAAAAGAGTGTCAGTTTGACAGGTTAAATAGTCCGACCGCGTCAGCGGGAGGATTATTCTGTCAAACTGACACGATTTGTTATTGTGCAGGAAGTTTGAGACGTATAACCTGTTCGAAGTACGCATTGTATTCGATTTGATTATTTTTTGAGTAAATTTTAATATTAGGAACAAATAAATATTTTATTGGCAGCTCGATTTGTTTGTATTAACCTAGCTGAAAGTCATCTCCATGAAAACGACATCAAGTTGACAAAAGTTATGTATTGTGTTGCCTAGTGAAGTTACTATAGTATAATCGATTTTGTATAATCGAAATTATACAAGATAACTTAACTAAATCCAGCCTTCTGATTGGTTGAAATATTTACGAAAAAAATAATCAGTA
>CALNHX010004216.1:0-93657 GCA_940337035.1 Agriotes lineatus | reverse complement strand
CACACTTTTTGAGCCACTCTGTATAATGAAAACTATTTTAGTAATGTGCACTACCTTCATACCTATAACTTTAATATACAAGTTTTATTAAAAGGCCGCCGAAACGACTTTTTAAAAAACGTTTATTTTTATTTTACAATGAAATATAACATTGGAAGCACACAGCTAGCCGCCGGACAATTTCTTACATCTAGCTATGATACGAACACAATGGAACTTATCGACTGACTGGAGCTTAACTTAGAGGTGCAAGCTACTAGTATATATACTATGCCTAATCAGCTAAGATAAGCGTTATCTCTAAAAGGGAGCGTGAGACAGGAAGCCACGTGCGTTCAAGGTTGCAGACTTGCAATTCATTATAAAGAAGCTATTATTGTTCAAGGTTGCAAGCTTGCAGTTTTACACAGGAGACCATTGTCTATTCATAATATAACACGTCCGCCGATAAAATGTTCAATAGCGGTATTCAAATATGCCTCTATTGAACTTACAAAAAAAGAAAAGAAAATTAAACTTATGCATTTACGTTATCTGGTTCAAAATCTTTATTTAGAAATCTAATAAGTTTAATCTTCATTGTGTTTTTATTATAATACAAATACAATATAAAAATTATTAACATAAGAATAGTACACAGAGTAAATATAATTGCAGACACACTTAAATTATCAGATTTAATATAATTAACAGGTTTTAGCAAATTTTCATATTTATTAAGCTTAATTCGGTCCTCAACCAATTTCTGGGTGTCAAGAGGTATCAAGTCAATCTTTGAAACATTTATGTGGTTTGATTCAGGAATTATTAAGCGGTCAATGTTTGACAGAATTTTTTAAATTAACAGTTTCATTTGAGGTTCTTTTTGCTATAACAACATATGTTTTTAATTTAACGAAACAAGACAGTCTGAACTGAGATGTAAAAGGTTGGTGCCAGATATTCTTTTCTGAAAGTTTTGATTTTACATTTGAATAATAAAGTAGCTATATGATTTTCATTAAACCGTTTCTAAGTGCGTCATGACAAATAAAAATAGGGATATAATATATGTTTCTAATAAGCGTCTAATTGCTTTGTTTAAAAACTACATTGCCTAAATATAAAGGATATAGTTCTGGATTATATTTTAAAATATTTACAATACTATATCGTCATGTATAATTGAATGTTTAATCAAGATACAGACGATGAAGGTAATAAGGCTGAATAGGGTAATAATTCATTTGCGTGTCTTCTGATATTGGAAGATCCATTATGCGGTACTAATTCATATGTGTCATGATCGAGAATTTGAGATATTGTATAGGGTCCTATAAATTTTGGTTCGTCTTTGCTTCTGGAATTAGTTTTAACAAATACTTTTTCGTTTAATTGAAATGTTTTATTTTTCCGAGTTGGATTTAATTTTAAATTTCGCTTTTCTTTAGTATCAATTTGCTTGCCTTGCAATATTTCGTAAATTTTTTTCATGCGGATTTTGTGACCAGATAAATAATCATGATAGTATGTTTTTGTATAGTCTAAATCGAACTGATTTCTACATTCAGTATGACCAAATACAATCTCAAAAGGGGTTAAATTGAGATTAGAGTGTATCGTATGATTGTATGCAAGAATACAATATTGAATTTTGTTTTGTTCAGGTACATCCGTCAATAGTCGATAGTGTTCAATTATTGTCGAATGCAATCGTTCAATTGGGGAATTAGATTGATGGTGATGTGGGGTTGTCGTATGCAACTGGATTTTATGTAAAGCTATAAAGTCTTTAAAAATATTTTTGTTAAATTCTCCATCAGCTATAATGATATTTGGTGTAGTAAAAGTACACATATAATTAAGTAATTGTTCAATGATGTCTGTTAAATTTCGAGATTTAATATAATATGCTTGGGCGAATTTGGAAAATGAATCTATTATTGTTAGATAGCTTCTCTTACCTATCTGAAAAATATCCAAGTGTATAGTATGAAATGGTTGGTTTTGTGTAGGAGTAAGCTGTAAAGGCTGCTTAATTGGGTTTCTATTGTACTTTTGCGTTTTACAAATATGACAATTATTAATATAATCGGTGACATCTTTATTAATTGATTTCCAATAATATTTTCTTTTTATGTGTTCGATTGTTTCATTGATACCACGGTGATTGGTTTTGCCTAGATGGTAATTTTGGATTTGATATTGACGATCTTGTGGATTTAGAACGTAAGTCACTTGTGACATACATCGATGAAACTTGGGTGTGTTATCGTTAATTATGTTTTGCAGAAAATTAGAAAAATCTAAACAAAGTTCGTCGTTAGGGAAATAACAATAGTAATGTGTTCTAGGTTCACAATGTTCAATTAATAGCCTGTTGAATACGTCAATTTTATTTGTATTATTTAGGGATACAGAATAATGTGTAATTCCGTCGTATTTAGTGATTCCGATATCTCGTGGTAGCTGAGAAATTACAAATTCAATTTGATTCTTAAATTGTTGTAGAGGTTTTTCGGCAATATCGATCACGGGGGTAGACGATTGTTGCGAATGTATTGTTTCGACAAAGGATTTATTATCGTCGTTATTTGGTGGTCTTATTTGAATGTCGGATATAACTTTTACTTTAGGCGTTTCTGATTTTGGTGGTCCGATGGTCGGTACTGAAAAAAAGTCTTGTATGTCGGGGGTGCTCGCCCTACTTGCCATTAAACTTTCGTTACCTTGTATTGGTGTTGGTGTATGAAGTCTATCGGGTGTTTCTAAAGTCATGGGGTGAATTTGAACACGTGATAGAGCGTCGGCAACTTTATTTAATTTGCCTGGTAGATAGTTTACGGTGAAGTCGTATTCTTCTAATTTAAGTGCCCAACGAGTTAATTTGGAATTTGGTTCTTTTAAATTTTTGAGCCAAACAAGCGGTCTATGATCGGTGTACAATTTAAATTTTACTCCATACAGATATGGACGAAATTGCTTGGTTGCCCAAACTATGGCTAGGAGTTCTCGTTCAATTGTAGTATAATTTTGTTCTGCATTATTAAGGGTTCTGGAGGCATAACAGGTGGGTTTACCATCTTGGGATAATACCGCGCCTATCGCAAATTTAGATGCATCGGTAGTCAGTTCGAAAGGTTTTTCAAAATCAGGATATTGAAGTACTGGTTCATTCATTAAAATTTGTTTGCAATACTCAAAGTTCTTCAAAAATTCAGGGGTGTGTACAATTTTATTTTCTTTCTTTAAACATACGGTTAAAAATTTAGTTATTTTGGCAAAGTCTTTGACAAATTTTCTATAATAGCCAAATAGTCCTAAGAATGATTTTATCTCGGTTCTTGTTTTAGGTGCTGGGAAATTTTTGATTGCTGATATTTTAGATGGATCTGGTTTTATTCCTTCCGAAGTAACTATATGACCCAAATATTTTACAGATTTATGTAAAAATTCCGATTTATCTAACTGAATCTTTACATTAGCATCTCTACATTTTTGAAATACATTTTTTAAACGTTGCATGTGTTCTTGAAGAGAACTTCCGAAAATTATAATGTCGTCTAGGTAAACTAGGCACTGTGTTGGAGTGAGTCCAATTAAGGCTGTATTTATCATCCTTTGGAAGGATGCAGGACTGTTACGTAAACCCATAGCCATTCTTTTAAACTGAAAATGGCCTTCTTCGGTTGAAAAAGCGGTTTTTTCGCGATCTTTCTTTTCGATTTCTATCTGGTGGAAACCAGAGGCAAGATCCAAAGTTGTAAAGTATTTAGCTCTGCCAAGATTGTCTAATACGGTTTCTATACGGGGCAATGGATATTTATCTTCAATAGTTTGTTCATTTAACTTTCGATAGTCAACTACAATACGCCATTTTTGTTTTCCGGAGGCGTCTAACTTTTTTGGGACGACCCAAATAGGAAAATTATACGGTGATTCCGATGGCTCTATAATATCTTCGTTTAACATTTTCTTTATTTGCTTTTTGACTTCTTCGCGATGAATATGGGGATAACGGTATGTTTTCGTAAATATAGGTGCATTGGTTTTAGTCCTAATGTGGTGTTTTGTCAAATTCGTAACGGATAAAGGTATTTCGGGAGAGTAAAATACATCTCTGTATTGAAAACATAAATTAGTCAAAAGAGTTTTTTCGTCTTCGTTTAAATGGTCTAATCTTAAATTGTTTTTTAAATTGTTATTTAAAATACTTTTGGTGTTTGGAGTTTTTATATTAAAGTTGTTAAGTCTGATAGGTTGATTTTTGCTATCGGGTTCATAGTCTTCTAAAAATAAAGGATTATAAATATTTATTTCTTGTGTTTCGTTTGAAGTATTAATTACGCTGGTTTTAAACCAATTATTGTGTAATTTCACTAATGCTGAAGGCATAATTACTTTGTCATTAAATTTTAGTTTTGGAGCTATTTTAGTTCCATTCTTTCCTACTGCTGGTAAATTTACAAAACATTCTGTACGCGGAGGTACTACAAGTTTTCTGACAAAATCTGAGTTTTTAAATTTGGAAAAATTACATTCATTACGTTTTTGAATTTCCTGTTTAGTTTTTGATGGATTATAATAGAACGGTATTACTGTTTTTTCTGTTTGAATGTGCATCCATTTATAATCTATTCGGGCGGATAATTTTGAAAGTAAATCGGATCCAATAAGTCCTACATAGTCTTGGTGAAAATTGAATAAACAACACGTATGTGTTCCGTTTTTATAAAAAAGATTAGGAATGGGTAAATCTGCAATTAAGTTATGTTGAGAAATTCCATGAGATGTGACTATCTCGAATTCTGTTTCATATATATCTGATTTTGAATTTATATTAAAAGTTAAAATATGCTTTTCCGAGGCTCTTAATGAAAATTTACAGTATCGTTTGGATCTGGATATTCGAAATAATCGTAAGTATGGTCTAAATCTTGTGATTCGTAATTTTCAGTTGTATCTTGAAAATTGTCAGGGTCAAAATATTTCTGAAGGTCTTCGTTAAAATTTTCTGGAGTTGAAAATTCTCCATTTTCAAATAAATTTTCGTTTAAGTCTTTATATTCATCCTGAGGTTTTTCTTGATGATAATTTAAATGATTAAAATTTCTATTAACGTTTTGAGAATTTGCTCGATATTTATTGGGGAAATTTGATTGTTGAGTAGCTGGTCTTTTTATAGTGCTAAAGTCCATAGGTTCTGGTTTATTTGTTGGTGAAAAATTTGGTTTAGGTGCAAATGCATTAAAGCTTGAATTTTGAGTTATTCTAGAATTATTAGGATTGTTAAAATTCGTTGGATTTTTAAAATAGTTGGGATTTGATTAAAATTATTTTTAGGATTTTGGTTAAAATTACTTCGATTTGGTTGGAATGGTCTTTGCATGAAATTTGGGTTATTAAATTTAGGTTGATATGAATTTTGTGTTTGAATATTGGAAGTTAAATTTGGTTTGTTTAATTTCTGACTTTGAAAATTATTTTGATTTTGAGAATATCTGATATCAATTTCTTCTTTTACTATGCTTAAGGCTTGTTCTAGTGAAGTTGGGTTTCTACTTCTTACGAAGCTTCCTAAATTTTCATTTAGTCCACTTGTAAAAGTGCGAAGTGCTAAATCTTTGTTAGCCTTTAATTTATAAGTGATAATGTCTTTTGATTCTCGAATCAGAGAAACTTTTGAATTAAAAATAGCCAAATGGGTTCTAACTTTATTGAAAAATTCTATGGGATAGTCTGTATTCTGTTTTAATTTGGTTAAATCAATTAAAAGATTCAATTCTGACCTTTGGTCGCCAAAATTTTCAATTAAGACATTTTTTAAGTCTTTCCAAGTATCATACTGGTAACCTGTAATTACTTCTAACGCTTGACCTTTTAATTTATTCCTTATCGAATTTAAAATTATTTGGTTGATATAATCGTTTGAATTTTCTGTGCAAAATTTAGTTGCAATGATTTCTGCGGATCTGATAAATTCCGAAAGAGTGGCTTGATTACCATCGTATGTGGGAATTTCATTTAGTAAAGCTACATTAAAATGTGGGGGAAACAATGATGCGTTTTGGTCAACCATATTTGTTGTAACAACCCAAAATTATTTAAAAATAAAATTCTAGGGATAGAATTCCTTGGTGAGCGTGATCGATCTCGTGACATAAAATTTTTACAATCGTTTCAAAATATAATTTTTTATCTAATACTTCAAGATAATGGTGATCTAAACATAAAAATTTTATAGTTGTTAAAAAAATAAATTTCTAGGTGTTTTTACTTAAGATTCTCGCCTTAACATAAGAATTTTTTGTAGACAAAAATTAATTTTACTTTATTTGTTTCACTTGATTTTTAATTTTGTTTTATGTTAGTAAACAGTTTAATGACTAGGGGGTGCTTAACAGGGGGTAGGAGCCCTACGCGCAAGAACGCAAGCACAAATGCAAATTAAGCACACCTAGTATGTGCAGCAATTGGCCTGGCTTACTACGTTCTGCCTAATATTATAAATAAATATTAGAACTATGTTAGTATAAGTTAAAGTTTGTTTGAGATTAATTAGCTTTATAGATCAGGCGAACGCTTTAATAATTATTACTTTTGAAAATTATATTACGTTACTTTGTTGCCTTTAAAAATTTTTTATTTTGCTTTTTCTTTAAAACTTAAAAATTATTACTTAGGCGAACGCTTTAATAGTCGTTACTTTGTTGCCCTTGAAATATACCTTTGCTTTTTCTCTAAAGCTTGAAAATTATTATTTTTTAAAATATACCTTTGCTTTTTCTCTAAAGCTTGAAAATTATTCTTTGAATTATAAAAATATGCACTTACATTGTGCGTTACAATTGACGAACGGCGTGCGATCTGCTACGTCCTGTTGTCTTCAAAAAGGATGCGTCGATCCTGTTGATGTCGGCTGGCCTGCAAACAGCTAGGTCCTGAAGTCCGACTTTGGATAGTCTGCTTTGCGCTAGAGCGTTATCCAAAAGTTGTCCTGGGGTCGTCGTTGTTGACGTTGCCAAACCAGAGACTGATCCCAATGATCAAGTGGTCCCAATGACCAGATGGTTCCAATAACCACGGAGGAGCAGAAGCTGGGTCGACGGGCGCTTCTCACGATCGGGCGATGTTTGTCCCTGTTGGAGATGTCCGAAGATCCGCTGGGTGGTAGGTGTCGATTTGCGGCAAAGAGCTGAACCTCAAGGAAAGTTGCTGGTCGACTCGATGTTTGTAGTTTTCCAGGTTTTCCTCCACAAATCCTACCGACTGCGCCAGTTTTATTAAAAGGCCGCCGAAACGACTTTTTAAAAAACGTTTATTTTTATTTTACAATGAAATATAACATTGGAAGCACACAGATTAGCTGCCAGACAATTTCTTACATCTAGCTACGAACTAACTGGAACTTATCTTAGAGGTGCAAGCTACTTGTATATATACTATGTCTAATCAACTAAGATAAGCGTTATCTCTAAAAGGGAGCGCGAGACAGGAAGCCACGTGCGTTCAAGGTTGCAGACTTGCAATTCATACAAAGAAGCTATTTATCGTTCAAGGTTGCAAGCTTGCAGTTTTACACAGGGGGCCATTGTCTAGTCATAATATAACACATTGCTGATTTCCTAACTGTTATGTAGATATGTAAACGGTTTGTAATAATTCGTTATCGATTACTCACAGAGAACTCACGAGAAGTGACCTGATTTTACTCATTCTCAATTCTCGAATTTTAAATAGTTACATACCGAATTGAGGCTGTAGCGACTGCGGAATGGAGAGGCAGATCCTCTGGTACTAGACGAGAATATGAGGGTTCCATTTCCACGGACTAAAACGTACACAAAAATCTAGCGCCGATCCCACTGCGATTCCCCAATCCAGCTTTGGCAACTATCTGAATACCTAAACCGTCTGAAAGAGGAGAGACCGATTCTGCTTTACTTTTATGCGGGTTTTAAAAAACATTCGAGATCGAAAGATGTCAATCTAGATCTCTAATTTCGACACGAGTCAAAACGAGATCGGTATTATGTCATGTAGGCGGCCTCACTACACAGGGTGCATTCGAGCGCCGTAAGCGAGTACTTGGAGCTCCAATTTCATCGACAGTTTTCGCATCGCGGCATTATAGTTTGTTTGACTAATTTGCGTATTATTAAATATCATATATGGAAAAGTGCGAAAAGAAGTTCTTGGTGTTTTATTTTTATTATATTTGCATTGGAAGAGAATATTAAGCAGCCCTTTTTAAATTATTGTTTACTGAAATAAAATGGCAGCAAATTGTAAAAGTTTGGGCGACGATTTTTGCCTTTTGATTCTGTTAGAAATGTGTAGACAGGAATTGGCGAATTAAAAGCTTTCCTAGATTAATATTTGATTTACCAAAATGCGATTACGTATTTCGTAGGCTTCGAAAGTCAAATTTCTAAATATTAGATTAAGTTCGTATCACAACTTTTCTGTTTCTCGTGGGAGCGAATAGCCATCCGAGTTATAAATTATCTTTGCAAAAGCCTGTTTGAGCTCCGGCCGATCTATATTTAGCACTAGTTCGGACACGAAATGTTAAATTCTAATTATGTTCCAAGTTCATGATTGTCAACACTAAAATAGATTAAATTGAATTTTACCAATGTTCAAGTGCACTGCCTCAAATTTATTGCATCTTCTAATGTGTTAAGAATATTGCACTAACTTGATACCAGAAGGAGAATGTAGAGATAATTGTTTATAATGAAGTACTAAAGTGAGGAATAGGTTACGTAGATCGATACCATGCTTTCTACACTTGCCAATTTTGATATATTTAGCACTATTATAGCAACAATTTGCAGAAAATTATTTATTAAACAATAAACTTCTTCGTAGACACTAAACTTGTTGGAAAGCTTTTAGGTTTCAAAATAATTAGCAAAAAGCAATAAAATCCAATTTTTGAAATACGTACATACTATTTATAATGTAAATATCGTCAATTCATCTTGTTTTAAAGTATTCAACCAATTAAAATACAATAAAAATCTTTTTACGATACAGAAGTACCAGGTGCAGAGGTTTATTTCTCCAATTTAGAGAAATTATATAAGAGCTTTCTAGTAAGTTTATAGCGCAATCGCTGGTTGCAAATATATGTATATTTTGTCGTCATACCGTTCGAGATGTTTACGCCACACACAATCTCAAAACTGCAACTAATCTAACAAACGATAACAACAAACCACGCCAGTTGCAGTTTTTTACTTTTTAATATGGTCTATGTTAAAATCTTGTTTCACAATAGGGAAAACTAAATAATATGACTCGGTGTATACATAGATATTACTGAGTTTTTATGTGTTTTCCACTGACTTACTTATCTCTATAACCATGCTAAGTGTATTACTATTATTATCCCACCTCAGCATTCCTGTGCTATTAAAGCGGCTAGGCTTCCAATTGGAATTAATTTAGTAGTTCCGTAAAGATGCGCTTTTCAGACGCGGTATCCTTCTTTAGGGAGCAGTTACGCGGAAGCCTTCCATTAGTTGTCTTTGTTGCCAATTCAGCTGCCCTTTGTGATTTGTTCGGGCGTAATAGCCGTGCGGGGATAATTTTTGATCCGGATCTGGTACAAAGAATGCAATCCAAATCTTGATGTGTAGCAGGACCATAGATCGCCGGATAGATTCATTTGTCAGAGGCCGCGGCCGAAGCCCTATCCGACTCTCCTCGCGACTAATGCGAGTGATTGCAGTATCCGGGATGCTCCCTCGTGAGAATTACCTATCGCCTCTCGCTCGCTCCCGCAGGACGTCACAATCACAGCTCATTTCCAGCTTTCCTTCATTTCATCCTGCCCAAATTGAGAGCCCTTTAGAAACCCGACTTGGTGGCGGCGCAAGATATAAATGTACCTGAACAGGGCCGTTATGAGCCGCCATAAAATATTTCCAAATGGAAGTGTAGATACGCGTGGAAAAAGCGTAAAGTCTATAAAATTTACTGTTTGCTTTTATAACTTCGGTGACAGATTAGAGACCATTGTTAAAAGTCCTGAGCGGCGGCTTAACCGGCTTACCTCCATAATAAAAGAGACGTATCTTCCGCGAGCAGGTAGCTGGATTACAGCCCCGAATGGAACTTGGGACGGATTTTGAATGACAATTAAATTCTTTGCATATTCCTCCGGCGCCGGCTCAAAGTACACTGCATAGATTCATAAACTTGGATGTGTCTGCATGCTCAGCAATCCGCGAAATTGAGTTTCTTTAGTTTGTATAAGTTGGTGGCGGCGCACTTTAGTGCAGTACCGCCAGACCTAGGCAACTTTCCCTGGATCTATGGAATTTTAACTCAAGTTAGAGAAAGGGGAGTTTTTATCAAGTCGATCAAGAATCTACGAAATTGTTATCCTTTTTTACATAATTCGTATAAATTTGAAAAAAAATGCCCTGAAGATTATTTGAAATAATCGGCCAAGCTGATCGATTTTTTGCTAGTTAGTTGTCATGCTAACGCTATTGAGAGTGACTACATTTATAGAAAATGAGTTCTCACTTATCTGAAATTATAAGAAAAGATATTTTCTAATTGAGAGAGTGCTAAAAATTACCCTAATACTGACTGTACAAAAGCCATTGCCATTATAAATAATAGCTATATCATTGTGAAATTCTACAAAATGTTCTTTGATTGCTGACTAATTTACAGAAAAATGTATCATCAAAAGCTATTAATAACGTCCTCTAAACATTTTGATTTTTTTTTGTGCATTGCACAAGGTAACAATTTTGAGCAAATATCTAGGGAAATTAAAAAGTATTATTTGGCAACACCGCTTCAGTGTGTGGTTTGATCCGCCTGCGAACGGCCGACGCAATATATTTGCAAGCCCGGTTCCAATTTCCGGGGGTTGCGACTATCAGAATGGCGAACTTCCGATTGTGCTTTATAAGAGGGCGGCGCTGTTTTGGGGACGTCTAGGATTTTGGTCACGGCACCGCCGTGCACTGCGTCGACTTCAACTGGGTTAAAGAAAAACCGCACAACTTCTGAAGTTTGCTCGTCCTGCGGGATTAGTAAAAACACGAACGTTAGAAGAAATTAAATGAGTAAAAACGGCCAGCCTGCGAGGCACGCGAAAGTTTTCTAAATTAATTGGATTGGAATGGGGTGCATGGATAAAATAATTGAAGTCAGGGACGTCCTGCACATCATAATCGAGTTTTCATGTTTAGCCCAGTCAAATATTACATCGGAACTTACATTAAATGGGGTATTAATAATTTTTGGATGGATGTTTCGGACCATTACTGGGACTACAAATCCAGATTTGCAACCCTCAGAAACCTGTGCTCGCTGAATGGCGGTCGAAAAATAGCGACTTTTTCGGACTTTTCTCGGTTTTTTGACAAGATCTCCTAAAATATGCATTTTTGGAAAAAATATTTTACAGTTTTTTTAAAGAAAATTAAATTTCCTACAAAATAAGATCAAAATCGTTTTTGTGAGTTGTATAGTTAACGAGATACGGCTTTTCAAAATTGACCTTTTTTCCAAAAAGTGAAAGTTTTAAGTTTTCTTCATGTTTCGAGTTGGGATACCGGCAAAATGCCACGTCCTACAGAAAAGTCAAACGCATGAAAGTTGTAGGGAATTTAATAAGCTTTAGTTTGAGCTAAGGCTGGTCATTGTATCCCAGATAGTTTCGTCGATAATGACATAAAACGACAAAATAAAAAAAAGCTTTTTTTAGTTGAAAGTTGAGTATTATAACCAAAATTACAGTCTGGGGGTGATGGGATTTTGCCAGAAAAATATTTAAGCAGAATATTTCATAAAAATGTATTTACATTTTAACTAACAGGTACATTTAAGCCAACATTTGTGAGGTTCCGGGTATGGGATGGTATGGCATCTGGGGGACCTGGGCAGTGAAGCCGAGGGCGGAGAGATGTCTTCATCCTCACTTGAAGAACTGTCATCCTGGAGTGTGGGCACATTGCGGCAGGATTTCCCCCTGCAGAAAGTACACAAAACTGAGCATTTCAGCCCAGCTTTGCGGCAGCTGCATCCCCCAGCGCAGCCCTTCTTGCACTTGCACGAGATCAGTTGCAGAAGGGTTTAAGGTGCTGGTTCAACTTCCATTGTGATTAGAGCCTTAACTCGTCCAACTTCCACCTCCAGTCCGTGGGGTTTTTCTCCACCCCCAACCACTTTTGTACCTGCGAAAGAATAGAATGAAAATTCGTTATGTATCATATTTCAAAGCACACGCATGGTGTACAATGAGAGTGTGTAAGTGAACAACAAAATTTAAGAAAATAATGATACGAAATGTACATAGTCCCACCTGGTGATACACACGATAAGCATGATGTTTTACAGCATCTGTGGTTGGTGGCAAACGGGCGAGGTTGACTTTGGCTGTAGCTGCTGACCTGACGAACTGGAGGTATCTCAGGTCGTTGAGGGTGGTGTTGACAAATATGGTTTTCCCCTGCCAGAAAGGAACAGAGGTCGTGTCGCACCCGCTAAATGCGTGAAGAAACATAATTACCCCAGGAGAGTAATTAGAGGTCCCGGTGGTGAACGATGTAGATGAATATTGGACCTCTGGCTACCCTCTTCTGCATTTCTGGAGGTAGATGTCTGAGCTGAGCTGGCCCTTTTAAAAAGTTCTTCAATGACTATAAAAACTACTGTAAACTTTCTCAACTTAGTTATACGACATTTTCCGCCAACATGTGACGAAAAAAACATTAATTAAGGTGTTGTTGAAGGAAACGATGTTACTTAACTTTCAACCAAAAAAGCATTTTTTTCATCTTTTTGTTTTTTGTAATTTCTGACGAGACTATCTGAGCTACAAGAGCCTTAGCTCAAATTAAAGCTTATTAAATTCCCTACAACTTTCATGCTTTTGACTTTTTTGTAGGACGTGCCATTTTGCCGGTATCCCAACTCGAAACATGAAGAAAACTTAAAACTTTCACTTTTTGAAAAAAAGGTTAATTTTGAAAAGCCGTACCTTGGTAACTATATAACTTACAAAAACGATTTTGATCTTATTTTGTAGGAAATTTAATTTACTTTAAGAAAGCTATAGAATATTGTTTCCAAGAAACGCATAGTTTAGGAGATCTTGTCAAAAAATCGAAAAAAGTCCAAAAAAATCAATGTTTTTCGACCGCTATTCAGCAAGCACAGGTTTCTGAGGGTTGCAAATCTGGATTTGTAGTCCCAGTAATGGTCCGAAACACCTCTACAAAAATGATTAATACCCCATTTAATGTTAGTTCATGCATTTTTTGTGTAACATTTGACTGGGCTAGTTCGTTAAGGTCTCTAACAAAAGTTGTGCAAATCATTGCACGACAGAAGCTAAACTGAAGGTCGTAGGGAGAGTGGATCGGAAAAATTATCAAGTTACCTTTATGTAACGCTCATTGGACGGGTTTTAATACGGCTTTCTAACCAGCAAGTCATAACAAAAGTGCTACTGAACAGTTAAAAATAAAAAGTTGATACTCTTAGGTAGGTGAGTATGTAAAGGACAAATCGCGAAAAACAATTGGGATTAATTGCATATTGCCCATGTGCTTAATCGATCTTTAAACAAAAGCAATGCAATTGTTTCACAAACTGTAACACAGCAAAATATGAAATAAATAAATCACAATTGGAAGGCACGAAGAGGTTGCGGTGTATTAAGGTCATTAAGGAACGAACGACTTCCAGTATTTGACCGTGAAATGGCTGAAATAAGAGAATTCAATGCTTCTCCCACTTCCATGAGGGGTTTCATCAGGAGTAAAGCAAAAGGGCACCGTATAAACCACGCAACAGTCGAAACTCTTGTGCCAGTGCGAGTGATAAAAGAATACGGTAACTCATCGTGTCAATCATGTTCGCGGTTAAACCTTTTTACCAGGGTAAAGAATAGAACAGCCCGGTAACTCAACATGCCAGAGACGGAAGTCTTGCAAGTGCGAGGCATAGAAGTGTACGGTAACTTAACGTGTCAACCATGTTCGCGGCTAAACTCTTTGGAAGCGCAAGAAATAAAAGTGCACGGTAATTCAACATGGTAAAGGCGAATTTATTTTTTTTATTGTTCATTGAAATGTTAAACAGTGTTTAACACGATCGCGTCCTCGAATGTTAAGATACATTTAACATGCATCCACTCATTTAACATGCATCCATTCATTTAACATGCATTCACTATAGCAACATCACACATATTCATGGTAGTCCGATTTCGATTTAGCAGTTTTTAGTAATTATTATTGATTCAAAATTATTGCCTCAATGAACAATAAACTAATGAGCGCATTTCGAGGGGAAACCGCCTTAACATTTCTCACATAAATTATGCTCGAATGTTAAGACTGGGTTACCCCTCTTAATACGTTAATTACTATATGTCGAGGATGTAGAAGAGTGCGGTAATTCAACTTTTCAGCCACGCTAGAGGCGAAACTTTTGCAAGAGTAATGAATAGAAGAGCACCGTAATCCAATATGCTAGAGGCGAAACGTTTTCACATTGGTAAGGAATAGAAGAGCACGTTAACTCAACATGCTGGAGGCGAAACTCTTTCACAAGGGTATGGGTAAGGGTAAGGTAAGAAGAGCACGATAATTCAACATGCTAAAGGCGAAACTTTTGCAAGGGTAATGAATAGAAGAGCACGGTAACCCAATATGCTAGAGACGAAACCTTTTCACAAGGGTAAGGAATAGAAGAGCACGTTAACTCAATATGCTGGAGGTGAAACTCTTCCACAAGGGTATGGGCAAGGGTAAGGTAAGAATAGCACGATAATTCAACATGCTAAAGGCGAAATTATTTTGGAAATTCGAGCGATAGAAGAGTGCGGTAATTCGACGTTTCAACCACGCTAGAGGCGAAACTTTTGCAAGGGTAAGGGTAAGGTAAGAAGAGCACGATAATTGAACATGCTAAAGGCGAAATTATTTTGGAAATTCGAGGGATAGAAGAGTGCGGTAATTGGACGTTTCAACCACGCTAGAGGCGAAACTTTCGCAAGGGTAATTAATAAAATAGCACGGTAACTCAACATGCTAGAGGCAAAACTCTTTTGCAAGAGCTAGGTATAGAAGAGTAAAGGCGAAACTCTTCTGTAAAGGTAAGGCACAGATGAGCAAGGCAACTCAACGTGTAAACCACGTCAGGGTGAGTATGTTTTCTCAGAAGAGTTTCAAGTCTCAAGTGGTTGTCACGAGTTACCATGCTCTGATGTTTGTTAACCTTGGAAATGAGTTCTGCCTCTGGCGTGGTTTACATGTTGAGTTACCTTGCTCTGCTATCACTTACACTAAAAAAAATGATTTGCCTCTGACTTGGTTTACATGCTGAATTACCGTGATTTGCTAACCCGTACCCATGCCCAAGAGTTTCGCTTCTGGCGTGATTTACACGTTGAGTTACCGGGATCTTTTATTTCTTACCCTTGCAAAAGAGTTTTGCCTCTGGCATGGTTTACACGTTAAATTGCCGTGATCGGCTGTATCTTACACAAGAGTTTCCTCTCTGATAGGGTTGACAGATTGAGTTAACGTGCTCAAATATCCATTTGGCGTGGTTGACACATTGAGTTATCGTGTTCTGTTATCCGTTACCCTTGCAAAATAATTTCGCTTCTGTCATCGTTTACAGGTTGAGCTACTGTGACCTGCTATACCTTACGCCTCTGGCACGGTTAACGCAAGCAGTTACCGTGTTCTGCTATCCCTTACAAAAGAGTTTCCTCTCTCACGCGGTGTACACATTGAATTACCGGCGCCTGGTATCCCTTACTGTTACAAAAGGGTTTCGCCTCCGGTGTGGTTAACACCGTGAGTTGCCCTTCTATCCCTTTTCTCGTACAGAAAAGTTTACCTTAGGCGTGATGGACACGTTGAGTTAGTTACCGTGCTCTGCTATCCTTTATCCGTGCAAAAACCTTCTGCCTCTGGCATTGTTTACACGTTGAGTTACCGTGCTCTTCTGCCCCTTACCCTTAAAAAATAGTTTCGCCTCTGACGTGGTTTATCATTTACATTTATTCTTACTGCGTTCAATAATAAATACGAGATAGTCAGTAATTAGGTCACAAAAGGCTGTTAAAGAATACTCGGAGAAATACTTAGCCGAAAACAAGTTTTATTTTTTAATAAAGTCTCCACCTACATTAATACGCTTATCCCATCGCTTTACCAATGCCCCAATACCTGCCGCATAGAAGCCTTTGGGCTGATGTCTTAGCCACATGCGCTCCTCACGTTTGACATCATTATCACCTGGGAAACGTTTGCCGCCACGTTGTTTTTTAGTGGACTAAGCAGATGGTAATCACTGGGGGCTAGGAAACATTTCCTTATGGATATCATTTGCAGGAAGTTCTTTGCCAAGAAAAATGAACAACGGCACGCTGCTCTTTCACAGTACACTTTTCCAGTACAGCCGCCATTTTAACACTGCCTGCGCACACATGTTATTGGAACACGACAACTGTTACTTGCCTATCATTAAGCCTATGCATTAAGCTCGATTGTGCTGCTACCTAATGACAGTAATGACAGATTTGAAAATAGCTCACTGTTATATTCAAATATCCCACATCAGTTTGTGACTTAATTACAGACTTTCCCTCGTAAATAAAATAGCAATTTAACAAAATTGTATACAAACATGTACAGGTACATACATTTTAATCGAACTACCAGAATAAACTGTGGATGCAAAAAGTTACTATGATACTGTACGAAAATCGATATCGTTATTACATCGGAAAGGTTCAAAAGCTATTTCAAGAAGTTTTGCGAGCTCGGCGAAAACTTCTTCCAACATGTAATAGGTCACTATTTTGAGACCTACTGTTGCAGTTTTTGATAAGTTGTATATACCGGGTGGCCATAAATACCTCATATCACATTACCTATGGAATCAACACCGCTTTATTAAAGTGATGAATCCAACTAAACTAAATGTCATTAATGTCATCACAACTAAAATTCCTATCTGTCAAAAATTATTACAGATTGCAATAAGTTTTGAAGTTAGAACAGGAGATTCTTATAATCGAGTCGTAGGCTAAACTGCAGAATCTGGGGCACATTCCCCTCCTCTTATTTGCATTTTATTACATTTCATACCAATACTTATTATAATTGAAATATGTATAATGCTAACCAACATTTATAAGTAGCTAATTCCATGGCTACTGGGATCTCAGATGTTTATGGCCACCCGGTATATTTCAACTACCTTGTAATTGTTTTACACGTGATACGTGTAATTTTACATTTAGATGCAGTTTAGATGTTTTGAGTAACCTGCAGTTTCTAGGTGTGTATTTGGTTGCATCTCGTGTTGACATCTTTGGGATATTTTGAAAATCTTTGAATTTTTAGGGGATTATAATAAATTTTCAAAATAGATTGTGAGTATGATTTCCGGGACGCCATTTTTATGGCTCTGATTTTGTGAGATTGTTCCTGCTCAGGCTCTAAGCGTGATATGGAATTTTCACTTCATGTGGATAATATAATTACAAAAATTTTGTGAATCCTGTGGATCAGCCCTAGGAAATTCCATGTGAGATTGCTAGAATGGAGCCAGTTATACTGGGATAATAAATTATGTATGCAAGATCACTCATTCGAGGCCACATTTCAGCTTTGGTATGTTTTTATAGTTCCGTTTGAACATCGAGTTGGATATTGTGTAATTTTAGGCCTCCTTTTCCCTTTTCGTCTCATTCGTATCATATTCTGCATGTGCTTGCTTCCCTTGTAGCATATCGCTTGCTGGAGAACCGACTCCTGCACAGTTCTGAGTTCCTCACTTCGTTTGGCTGCTCCCGAAGTTTGAACCACACTGTTTTTCCCCAGTGTGACAGCTTTTCGAAGTTTGGGCCACATAACTTTTCCCCAGTGCAATAGTTGGGGAAAAGTCTGTCGCACCTCATGTTGCATATTCGTTTGGACAGTACCCCCGAGTCTACCACTCGTCATAGCTACTCTGGCGAAGCTACGCAACACCAGGTACCTTCTGCGTGCACAGCTAGCGATTTAGTCATTCACCTTGAGCGTTTCGTTGTATGGAATAGTTTATTTTCAATTTGTAAGTATTTAATATTTCCTAGATTGGCTACCCTGTTAGCGTTTTTGGGTCGCGTTCAGTTCGTGAACTGAACTCTTTTTTTTAAATTTAATGCATTCAACGCGAGAATATACCGGGATGCTAGAGCATTAAAACAACTCGTTTTAACGCTTGGAGAGGGGCGGAGCCCCGAGGTTCCTCTTGGAGACATTATTAGTGTTAGAAAAAATCTTGAAGACAACACGAGTTTTATAGTTTTAAAAATCTCGGTCTATTAAATTCGCGCTCTCTGCTGTCGCTCGAATTTAAACTACGATCTCGATTTTTAATCTGTCTATAAAACTCTTGTTGTCTTAATAGCTATAAGTTGTCACAAATCTATAACTTGCTCTATACCACTTAAACCTTACACATTACAATGTTACGTTCAAATCCGTTTATCCCTGACAGTGTATCAAAAGGAACAGATACGCATACGTCCACTATAGATTTCACTGGAAGAATGAATTATTAAAAACACGTGAGGAGTCGAAAGAACCGTAAAAGATTCACACATCGTAATAACAGTTTACTTCCAAAAATCAATATGTAGCTATTACATAATACATCGCATTATGACCGCTGTTGCTTCAACATTTTTGAAGACAGCCGGATTTCATTTTGTCTACCTTAAATAATTTATTACAGACTCTAGACGTGAAAGTAGATATTTGTTGAAAGACCTATTGAAAGACATTTAACTTTGATTTACGATTCCCCTTACACTGCGCTTCTTCTGTACTTGATTTACATTTGTTTCTTTTAATGCTTTGAGAAGGGTTGTACAAAAACGTAGGTACCAATAACGCAGGTGAAACTGGATAATAGGGTTCTGAAGTAATGTTGGAAAGGCGAATTCGATTTTAGAATATAAACACCGTTTATATACAGTTGTTCCAATAACATCAAGGAATTCAAGGATTGTATAAAAACTAAACATCTCCAGTTTCTTCTTGTATATTATAGAAACAACGATAACTTCGTTAATTTCGTGAAACCGCAACGACGTTGTTTATACGTTTTTAGAAAAAAATCACGACCTAAATTACAGTGGTGCAAAGACGGGAGAACATTTTAAATTACCCGAATGCCTCTAAAACTATGCTTAATTTCCAGTGGCGGCTCGTGGAGAATTTTGATAGTAGTGCTAACCGAATATTTTTAAAATGCTCTCCGCTCTCTCATAGAAAAAGACTAGCAAAAGTTAGCATCAGTGAAAAAATCGCTTATCAAGGTTGCCTTTATGTGCAAATAAGTCACTTGATCACTTGATTATTAAAGTGTTTGATGTTATTAAGAAAAGTTTTTCTGCTGAAAGTATTCCTAATGCTTAGTCTTTCTCCTTTCATTGAGTTTCTTAAAAAACGTGTTAATCCTATTCAATATTGAGAAACATCACCCCTCTTCGAATGTAGACATATGTGACATACTAGGTGGGCATACTTACACGTTTAAATGTTTTAGAGTTTCTTTACGAATTGTACGTATTTCGTCTTTTAAAAGTAATGATAACAGCGACGCACTTTAGAAACATTCCGCAATTCTTCTCTTCGATAAAGTACCTGCAGTTCAGCTTTTAATCTGCTTTTTTTCCAAAGAAGGTTAAACTTTAAAAAGTTTCCCACAGAAAATCTTCAAGAAATTTGTCACGATACTGGTTACAATTTTCCCCTACAAATAAAGTTGTAGCTATTTAAATGTCCAGTAAAACTAATATTTTTCTTATTTGCTGCATAACAGAGTCACAAATTTCCAAAGCTTCTCTTTTCTTATTATTTGTGGAAACAAGTCTGCGCTAACTTTTTTGGTTGTTTCGTCTTCTAAACATTCCAAATTATATAGTCTTCAATCACGTATTTTTACACTTCATTTTAAAAATTCTGTCAATGTCTTAACGTTAATTGGGTCTGTATTACTTAAAGTAACAATTAATAGTAGGTAGGAGGTCGCAGGCCGAGGTTTTATCGGAAATAGCTCAAACGCCGGCTCAGACGTGGCTACTATTGAAAGTTAATATATCTTTAGTTTTTGACATACGTCTTGCACCTGGCCGCCGCTGCAGTTTATAAACTGTCGAAAAGCTGATGAGCTGCTTCGATCAGGCTCCCGTACGGAGAGCAAGTACTGCTGATGATACAGTTCATATTAATAAATAAAATTGACTCGTTCGAGAAGAATGGTAAAAATACGTACAAAAAATGTTTAATTCAGAATAAAAAATTCTTGAATGACTGGTTTGTTATGGTAGAGCCATGACTCCTTGTCTTGTTACAGCGAGCCGTCTCTGTTAATTTCTAATATATTCATTGTTTTAAATGATAGTTACAGGGCTTTAAATACTGTTTTTTTTTTGCAGGTAAGCCGACCTTTTAATTCTAAGCTACAATTTTCCGAGAATAGGGGTAAGTTTCTAACCACTTTTAAAAGTCAACAAGTTTTTGCGCTTGTTTCAAACACATCATTAGCGATCAGACAAATTCTAAATTTCTTCGTCGTAGTTGGTGCGAAGTTACTCAAACCGACACTCCATCCAACTCGAGTGTAATTGAAATCACAATCTTAATAGTGGTATCACTTAGCAACTGGAAGTACTTGTGTGCAAGGTCAAAATAGTTGCAGCCGTTCCAGTTATCTTCCCGCTCAGATCTCGTGGGAATTTTATCGTATTTTTAGAAGCGATTGTCTGTGAGCTATAAATTTTTAGATCTGCATCAGCACATAATAACTCGACTGCCATGGATTTGCATACCTTACGACGTACTACGTCGTACGGTTTCAAGTTTGTCAACAAGCTCTTCCAGAGATATTTTGATCCATCCAGCCACAATACCCACCGTTCATTTGTTCCAGGATTTTATACGTTATTGCCGTCTTGTAGCAGTCCTGACCTATAATAAGAATTTAGATGAAGTTGTTCTTTGCTTGTTGAAAGCAGATACTCCGACTCCGGCGTAGTCGAAGCGAACGAGGAGAATAAGAGAAAATTGTCCGTAGGAACGAGCAGCTCGGTCTGGTACATGCATAAACCGCTTTTAGTGTGCATTCTTGAAATACACCCTCGAAACAAGTTTGTAGAAAGCTGCGAGCGCAAAGGATAATCGTGGAAGCATCGCCGACGAGGACGTGGACGGTTCGTTAACCGCAGCTGAGATTTGAGCCTCGATCAATCATAGGACACTTCGATCGTCCTTTCTCCATAGACCACTCGCATTATTGGTACCGACGACTGAGTTTTCGCTTTCCGGCTAGGCCGAGTAAGCGCGCAGATAGGATATTTGTAGCATAAATAATGCATTTGGTATCGAATTAAAGTTCCATCCATCATCGGGAATTAAGGAGATTGCGTGTGAGGAGGGCAGCGCATTCAACTAAGCAATTGCGGATAATAACAGATGACATGCACGCTAAGGATGATGTGTTGAACATGTTGTGTAAACATATTAAAGCTGCTTTGCATAAATAATTTATTTTCACTTGTAGGCAGATATATTTCAGTTCAGCGTGTACTTTTGTCATATGGCTGTTATTACACGCTTGGTGCAAGTGCTCGTTCGATGGATTGTTTATTTCCTTCACTTGAGCGGCGTAATTTACACTTCAGTCTAACGAGGGGCGATGGGATGTTGGATTATAATTAACTGCCAATTATCACACGCGAACTATAGTTATTGCCGGCTCTTGGCTGTTATGATAATGTGGACCTATTAACAAGATTCTGCACGACACTTGCCACAATGCATTTAAAGAAACGACAAATAGAGTAACACCGCGAAGTGATGAGATCCTATAGCATTAAGATTAAACATTTATAAACAAATGTAGAAAACTCGCATCGAAAATTTGTTCCAAAAATTATATTAATGTGTTTACTTCAATAGGCCTGTAAATAATATTTTATACATGAGAGATGCTGAATTTGTTACATTACCGCAAACATTGTGTATGTAATCATAAACAATTGGAAAGCAACAGTTGTGCGTTTTATATCCATCCAGCCATAAGACTCCACATGCATTTTAAAAACGTCTAAAAGTAAATATGCATGTCGGAATACAAAATTCATCTGCTATACCATGTAAGTAATTACAGATTTATGTGACCAAAAACTAGAACAGAAATTAGTAACTATGAGTGAAGCAGAGAGTATTAAGAAGAGCATCTATAGTTAATAGATGCAATACATCAAGCAGCATATGAACCCTACCGAGAGGCAAATAAAAACTTAAGACCAAATCACAATCTGTCAAAGTATGCATAGTTTTACAAAATATGAAGAGAAAATATTACAGGGTGTTGTGTACGTAAAGTTTGGTAAAATCAAAATTCAGTTATTAATGCAGGAATTGTCTTGCATTTCCAGGTATTTTGTATTAATTGGTAGGGCGTGGGTTATGTTGCAACTTTTTCGTTGAAGCACGTAGGGTTGCCTAGCCTCCTGGTTTATATTTGTGCAAATTGTGAAAATGAGGAATGTGTGGCAATTTTTGGGAAAACTTGCCTATCTAGAGAGATAGAGAGAGGGAGAGCGATTTCCGGTAGCCATCTTGGGTAGATTGAGTGATAGATTTCTTCTGGTGCTGTGTGGTTTCTAGTTTGTTTCGGAGATGCATTTCTGTGGATTTAATATCATTCGATATCTTGAGCATTATCCATCAGCATTGATGTATTGATTAACAACCGCCGATTTTTATCTAGTAATGCTAGGATCCAAGAATATTACTCTCCGGCTTCCTATCATCCCCCTTAATATATTTCCGTCTAGGGGCTCTGATGCCATCGTGAGGAACATATAAAGAAAGAATTCATAAGCGGTTTCGGGTATGTCGTTCAACTACGCTAGCTAAATACCTCTCTGTGCCTGAGACCTTTCCCTTCTACGATTACGCGCCGCCAATTGAGGAAAAGCCCCTGACACCAGCCCTGCAGGCTCTTGAGGCTACCTCACCACCGAATTCAGGACTAAGTTCCCTGTGGATTTTTCGTGATCAGCCGTGTGCAGCCTGCACATGCCACGTACCTTCCTTCTAATTGTGGCCCAACCTTTCTAGTGCGTGGAAGTGTATATGCCTACCACTTATTGTAGCTTGTTACTCACGGATTGCAGTCCGATACTAAACATATTGTTAAAGAATAAACCTGCTTTGTAATTGTCGGAATTGCATGTGTACGGCGAATAAGTTCTAATTATTTTTAATACTCATAAGGTGCGACGAGTTTTAGTCGCGTTCAGTTACTTAACGTAAGACACCTCTAACAGCAACCATTGCACGCGATAATGATATCTGCAAGAGAGTACTAAGGCTTTATCTGTTGCTCGTGGCCAGCTAGTACACAATTTGAAGTGTAGTACAGATATTCGGACACAATAGACCTTCTGTGCTGAATTCGGTTCCTAAAGTTAACAAACTTCACATGTGAATGTTAGCACCCGTACTCCGTTTTCGCACGGGTGTCATTTATGGTTGGGAGAGTGTGCTCATGTAGTAGTTGCGAAGAAAATCATACAACAATTTACATTCAGTTTATTTGCATTCCATTTCGTTCATATAACTGTGTACAGACAAACAATTTTAGATTCACGCCTAGTAAAAATTAAGATAAAAGTCACAATGACTACATTCACAGCATTATAATTCCTTAAGTTGATGACATCCCTACAAATCCATTAAAATTCAGAACATTATAGTTTTATACCCATTAGAATTTGATTGGTGTTCATGAGCGCAACATTTCCCATTTCTCTTTTACCCGTACGTAGATGTTATTATGCAAAATTTATGTTTTTAAGCGGATTATACATATTGTAAATAAACACTGGGTTGCAGCAATTTTAGATTTTGATTTTTTCTGCTTTATCGAAATGATAAGTGGTTTTGGAATTTACAGCAACAGCTGTAAGCCTTCTGAATGGGAATGTCGCGAACTAATGGCGCTTCTGGACACTCACTCTATCCTGCTCAGAAACTAGCTCACAACACTTTGCTACACAGCTACACAATTCTTGGATCAAGTGTTTTGTTTTCGCAATGCATTATGGAGAATGTAGCGGTTTACACACTCTTTTTCTTTAATCTCATCAGCTCTGGTGCCTTGTTACACGAGGAACTCCTATAAATGAAATACGAAGAATTACTCGCAGAAGAAAGAGAACTACTTACACAACAAGTTACCCATACAGTGGAAAATATGATATGTAACATCAGTTTATGAGAAAGGTTCTAGAAAAGATACCAACGACTACAGAGGACTCGGTGTAACTAGCACAATAGGTATGGAAAACTATAACTAATGATATATACTGTAAGATCAGTGAGGAACAAAGTAGATTCACGTAAGGAAGAACATGTACTGACAATATATTTCTACTAAAATCACTAAAAGAGAACATCTAAATTACAAGAAACGCCTCATGCAATTTTTATTTTTATTCTTAACGCCGGTTGTGGAAATTAGTTATTTGTCGATATTGCCCATATAGTTATACAAGGTTTTAAACGTGACGCAGCCTCCACTTAGAAAGAGGGACTTCAGGCCGAAAAAATGCGTACAGTTCGCAGAACTTGTATTGTCGCAATTTGTCTTGCCGTCAGGCTTAACAAGGGTGGAGATTATGTCACGACTTCCATTGCCACTAATATCGTCTGCAGAGTTTTATAAGGAATTAGCTTTTCTCCCGTTACACGTCGCAGAGGGGAAATGTATCTCGTAGAGTTGCAAATTTCGCTTCTCGAATCGGGTCAGTCGGAGTTTGAAAGTCGAGCCCGATTTCCAGGCCACGCCATCTCGCGGAGGCTCGTTTATCGAAAAATTGAGTATTTCATTAGTTACTCCTTAGCATAACGTCCCACCCCCTTGTCCTGAATCTATCTAGCCGTGCAGTCCTTTGTTACATAATGCTGGTGTGCATAGCTTTTCGAGTAATCAAAATATCCGATTTGATAACCTTCGAGGAGATTCTAGCTTTTTCACGTCAATCAAGTGACGCCCTAGCTTTCCTGGGGCGGCACGAGCTTGTTTTGGTCGTAAGTACTGTTTTATTACGTAACACTAGCTTTTGCCGATGTGGAGAATTCCAATCATTCGATTTCCAAGGAAAAATTATAGCAATTATTTAATAGCTTTAACGTAGACGCACATATGATACGCATTATAAATAAACAACAGTATTAATCAGGTTCAAGAATGACCCATACAAAAGAAAGAGTGTAAGGCAGAAATGGTGCATACCATTACTGATCTCTAATATATGTTTAGAACATATTGTTGTGCAGGATTGGGTGTTCCAATAGACAACAGATACTTGTTTCCACTCAGTTTCGCCAACGATCAAGTAATAACAGCTCAGGACGCTTACTACCTTAAATTTATGTAAAACCAAGACAAAGTATCTAGTGCACAATTCGAATTTCTAGTTGAAGATAGTACAATAATCAAACAAGTACAACTATTTAAATACCTGGGAATATTGTTTACAAAAGATGAAAAACGAAAATCATAAATGTAATTAAATGATTGGATGCCTAAATTGAGAGTGGTGGGATAAGAATATATCGCGAAGCGTTGAAAACCGTGTATGACAGACAACGGTCTCGTACGCCTTAATATTTGAAGAAGTATTTTCTATTTGTTCAGTTATCTAGTAGCTCAGCGAACATGAAACCCTTCTAATAACGTAGATAGAAAGGGTTAATATTTTCCAAACCAAGAAGCTGGTCCCCACTGTAACGTTCTCGGGCTGAAAGCGACTTCAAACAATGCAAAAAAAAGGTAATTTGTTTGCACAATCTATTGACTTTAAAACACATATTTCGTCATACACTGAATGGCTGGTGTATGTAAATATCCACACGCTGGTGTATGTAAATACCCACACGCAGGAAGTGGGACGTCAACTAAATCTCGTCTGGCGGACGTCGTTAAATACTCGAACGTCGCAAACACACCCTTTGGGGGTTTCACAAGGGTTCATAACCCTGAACTCAATGAAGATTATGCTTGTATAAAGTGTAAGAACGATCTGGTGAACGATAACTGCACGGTTCTCAAACCTCTCTCGCATGTCGCTGCGACTTATTATGCGTGTTAAATACTCACATAATGAGTCTCAGGGACATCCGCTTTCAACCTTGGGCCCCTCCCGATTACCTTCGTCTTCGTGAAACCTATGAGTTGAAACTCCCCGCATCTGGCGAGAAGGTTTGGATGTTGCATTTATCGCGGCATACACGCAATCAAACTTTACATCGCGTTCACCGTACAGGGTCAGCTCTACGCTTTTTTTAAATTATAGGATACATTAAATTTAGTTATATGAAGCAATAAAACTAAATAGTCTTCTTCGCGAACATATATTGTAAAATTATGGGTGGTGACATGTTTCGAAAGTGCCAGACGAAAAGAAACGTACGTATATCAATTCTATTCGATAAGGCAGGTTTTAAAAGGATCAATATTGCAAACGATAGCGTTGGCCAACACAGCTTGTCATATATAGATGGCAAACAACCTTATGTTGTCTGGCTGAACTTTGCCTGTGAATATTACATTCAATGGTTGTATTCCTTTTCTAATTTTTTTTCTGGTTGAATAAAGGTATATTATTATTATTATTTGTTGAATAGAAGACTAATCAGGCTTAATTAGTAAAACCCATAAACATGAAACTTGAACAAGAACTGTTAAAACTTCAAAGAAGTTTTAATATAATTTTTTTCGATTTTGTTGCCCGATGTTGTACTGCTCATTCATTCAACTTCGACATATAAATACTAGGAGTACAATATTTGCGCGACCGCCCTATAAATACCAACATTGTAGACCGCCTTTCTCTCAGAAACAAATTCTTAATTAGCTTACTCATTGCTCAAGGCTTCATAAATGATTTACGACATGCATGTTAGTTTAAGATGGGTTGCATTAATGCAAATAGTGCCACGGATGCCTGGAACTTTAATATCGTGAGTGACGAGCAGCTCAAGTAGGTACACAAAAAAGGCAGCTTCGATAACGTTGTATCAATTTAAGCAGATACACAACGGGATGAATTTTGATGTGGATGAGACAACAACACCGACGAGATTGTTGGCTTGGATTGGACAACAAGTAAAAACGGGCACAGAATGTCATGAAAGCAACACATGGAAAAATATGCAAAAGAACGATTATTATTGGTGCCCTTTAGCTTGTTTTTTTATGTTATGTTCTCATATGCTGCGATTCAGGGCTATTTTTAAATAATTAAATAATTATTAGGCTCTATTAACAAACTGGCGAATTACAATTTTCACCAAGTGTAGACAAGAGCACACAGTATGTTGAGACGGACGTAAAAGTCAAAATTTCACACTGTAGGTACCTGTTGCTATAAGAATGTAGAAACTCCAATAAAGCAAACACACCATTAACCTTAAAATTTTCCATATTGTATTGTAAAAAACGCACAACTCAAAGTCTATTAGTTGTCAAAATTCAACTTTAAACTGTTGTTCCTGTGTGAAGTAGATAATTTAAAAAAAAATCAAAAAGATGTTAAAAATAAAAACAACTTTTGGAATTGTGTAGACGCAGCAAGTAATTAGCCTTTAGGCACATAGTAACGTATGAAAACCAGACATCTCTAAAGAATTTCTGTTATTTTGCAGAAAATATGTCGCAAACACCTTTATTGACATGAACATTCTCCAATTAATCTTAACACGGAGACAAAATGAACTACATTCCGCGATAACTGATCTTTGTTGTTGCTTTCTTAGAAATACGATGGCATGTTGAGGGTATGGTTGTATCACTCAATCTGCTCGGTACGAAAATATGATTTCTAAAGATACTTCACCCAGTTCTTCAGAAGTGCTTTTTAATACATTAAAATGCTACCAAAGTGCGTTCTTAAACTGCACATATCAAGAACAATTAATATCTGAGAGAGATGGTACAAAATCAGGTGTGGGTCTCCAGGCACGCACATAAAATACTAAATTAATCGCTGTGTATATTTAATAAATACAACATCTACTTATACAAAATGAGTAGAAGTAAAGATCACTAATTGGTACTCTACAGACATATATGTACCAATTAGTGAGTTCTGCTTTTGCAGTTAAATTTAAAGATATTTTACTTAAAAATAAGCGTCAGTAATTGGCACAGCAGGGAGTTTGTTATTGGCATATCTACCTATTCTTAGAACAAAGTGGCATGTACATTTTAATGAAGTCAAGGGGATATAGGTAAACTCGGACATTTTAATAGGAAGCTTAATAGATAAAAAAAAAGTGGACGTGACTACCTCCCTGGATTTTCCCATACTGGATACTGTTCATATCGTCTTTATTCAACAGTCTTTACAACATATCAAAATTTCAACTCGATGACTCACGTCTTCACCGTGATAAGCGTTTACACTTTCACGTAAATTGCGGGTAAATATAAAAGAACTAGTGAGTCACCCGAACTACGTTTCGGTTCGCAAAATTAAGAGAGATTCATTAATATAAATTTAAAAAAAAGATGCATCGACGGGATCGAACCCGGATCTCCCGCGTGATAGGCCAGCACGCTTACCGCAGAACCACACTCTCCTGTTTGAATAATGCGCGCACCCGAGCTAATAGTAGACAGCGATAGGCGCTCCGCTCTGCTGCTTAGAGAAGTTAATTAAATTATACTGCTGCCTCGAGAAGTTAATTAAATAAGTCTGAAAATTAGCAAACTTTTAAGCCATCGTACAACTTAATCGGTCCAGTATCTTCGGAGGAGATAGCGAACAAACATAGTTACACGCAAACAAAGAGAGCTACGATTTTATGTTATAAGATGTGTAGTTCAAAACGTGACCACCGAGCTTCTGTAGATGGCGCCAAGTGGACACGGCTTGTTTATGTATTATTTTCCTCAAAAACGGCTGTAGCACCGAGGTGAAATTTTCTAAGTACCTGGAAATTATATTTTCTAGGGCATAAAAAATCGATTTTTTTATTTTCGCGGAAAAAGATTCTTTGACGCAAAAATATAACAACCGTTGAATAAAAAAATTATTTTTCAAAAATAGAGGAGGGAGGGGGCCGGTGCGCTTACATATATCCACGAGTGTAATATTTTTTTGCATATTCATATGCTCCATTATGCACTGAGCAATTCAGTGAAAACCCCAGCTACTTATCTTGTTTTGTTTATTAATTAAAGGGGTTTAAATTTTCAAACTTCAAAGCTTCGTAGAGGGCGCCACAGATAATTCATGAGATTCTTTAAAAAACAGATCGATAGCCCTTTTCGGGGTCTATCAGTGTATGAAGTTTAAACAAATTCCTGTGGGCAGTTTTTGAGAAATGATTTTTAGAAAATTTCCAAAATTTTGAAAATTTGTAATTTAGGCCCCTTAATATTTTTCACAACACTTTTTATATCACCTCATGTTAGCCTTCATATACTATTCAGAAAAAAAAATCAATTGAATCGATTCATCCGTTTTTGAGTAATAGGGCGTTAAACTCAAAATTTTCAAAAAATCATAGCGCCCTTCATTTTAAACCTAGCGAGTTCGGCAAAAAACTAACAGATTTGTCTATCGTTATCCGCGATAAAATTTTCAAAATTGTAATCACGAAAACAGTGATACCAAAAAAACATGCGTAACTTCCGCTTCCGGTTTCGGATTTTTTTGAAAAGCTTATTTTGTCGATGAATTTTCGATACACCCCCGCATTCCAAAGCGCATCAAAATCGGAGCAATACTTTCGGAGGTCACCCACCCACACACACACCCACACACAGACAGACATTTTTTAAAAACAACTTTTTTGGGTTCCTAGAGGCCCAAAACGGATATTTCTGTGAAAATTTCGATTTCCAAAATTTTCATGATTCCAAGACTTCCCTAGACCTATGGGTATGGGAAAGTAAAAAGGATTTATCGTGAAGAGAATATTTGTGAATTATTCTTCTAAAATGCTTAAGAAAATAAATATATTCATAGCAAATACAAAAGAAGTTGAAACCTATGCAACAGCAATAAGTGAAATTGAATAGAAAGAAGCTTGTGAATTTAATATGTTGGGGAATGTTTTAGTTTTGAGAAATCCTTATAGTAAACGCTGCTTTTTAGAAAATTAAATCCATAAACGTAACAGATACAGTAGGGTGTTTGATAAAATATATTTGGAATGTCAATAGTATTTTGCAATGCTGTGAAGCAGTACTGTCCTGAAGAGTTTTAGGAAAACAATATGTCAGTGAACAAAGTGGTCTGTATGTGTAAAAAACTATTATTAATCTCAGAAAGAGATACTTTACTCTGTGATCGACATGGTGTTCTTCAAAAATTTGCTCAGCATTAACAAGGATGCCAAGCATTATAGAAAGAAAGAAAGAAATTTTTATTTAGCACTTGGCTACTAAATTCTACAATTTCAATTACAAAATTAAATTTACAGTATGTAACTTACTAAGTAGACAAAAATATAATATACTTAACTTACTGATTCAAAATATAACTATCTACTAATCGAGTAAATTCGTTTAATGTTAAAGACGCTTTAATGTTTGCAGGCAGAGCGTTAAAAAGACAGACACCCTCATAAAATAATGATTTTTGAAGTTTGGTTGTTTTTACTTGTACTACATTGTAATTTTCTTTTGATCTTATATTATGTGAGTGAATTTCTGACCTTTTTTTTAAGTATAAATTTAAATTTTTTGGCAATAAGTTGTGTTCAATTTTATAAATTAAAACTAAATTTGCCTTATCTATACTCTGCCTAACTGAGAGCCAACCTAGTGTTGTTAACATATAATTAATAGGTGTATATCTGTCACAGCTTAACAGTATTCGCATAACTTTATTTTGTTGCACTTGAAGCTTATTTATAACATTTTTATTACATGAAATCAAAAGAGACATGCAATAGCTAAAATGGGGAAAAATGATTGTCTTATAAATAATTTTTTTAGTCCAGGCAGATAGATGTACTGATATTCTTTTAAAAAACCCAATTTTTTTTCCTAATTTCTTAGGTAGATATTGAACGTGATTGCAAAAATCTAGCTGTGGGTCTAGAAAGATTCCTAAATATTTGATTTCTTGTATATATTCAATAATTACTTTGTCCAAATAAGTTGCTAAATTCCTATCACTAAATTTTTTACAATTTATCTTACTTCCTAAAATCATACATTTAGTTTTTTGAGCATTCAACTTTAACTTATTTACACACAGCCACTTATATAGTATTGACAGTTCATGATTTAACCTTGTAGTAATTTCCTCAAAGTCAGTCCCAGACACAGAAATAAGAGTATCATCAGCAAAGAGACTAATGAAACTGTTTTTTAGGATTTTATGAATATCATTGATGTATATTATGAATAATAGAGGTCCCAATACACTGCCCTGCGGAACTCCCCATTTGTTAAGTTTCTTTGCTGATAGTCTATCTTCTATTTTTACACTTTGATATCTGTCTTTAAGATAATTTTCAATCCATTCCAGAACCCCAGCACCGACACCATAAAACTTTAATTTGTTTATTAAAATGTCTCTGTCAATAGTTTCAAATGCGCGTTTTAAGTCTACAAATACGCTTAAGACAACATTGCCCTTATTAATGTCTTCTCTCCAAGCTGCAGTCACGTGCTGAATAGCAGACTCACATGAGTGACTGCTCCTAAATCCCGATTGACCTTCAAAAAGTAAATTATTTTCTTCAAAGTAGGACCTTATTTGGGAGCACACTATCGTTTCTAAAATTTTGTCTATAGTCGGTAATAAATTTATTGGTCTGAATTCCCCGGGAGTACCCGGCTTTGTCAGTTTTGGTATTGGTACTACAACACTGGTTTTTAAGTCCCTAGAAAATGTACCCAACTCTAACGACACTGTTATTAAATGCAATAAGGGATATCCGATCACGCAAAAGATATCCTTCAACAATTTTATACTTAAATTATTGTCGCTAGTGCATTTGTTTTTAAGATTAAACACAACTTTTTTTGTTCTGATATATTGATGGTCTTAAATTTCAGAAAACTTGTTTGTTTATTTTCACCGAGTTCCCGGAGATTAGCACCATCCCAGTTTACCTTCTCAATACTATCAATCACTTCTTTTAAACTATCCAAATAAAAGTCATTAAAATTATCCTCAATCTCCCCATTGTATGATCCAAAATTAACCCCCGAGAAATCGGTGATTTTTCCTCTGCGTCCCAATAAGTCCTTTAGAGTCTTCCACATTTTTTTCCCATTTCCTTTGCAACCATCAATCTTAGACTCAAAGTACGCTTTTCTTTCGGAGCGTAGCTTTGCAGTGATTGTTTGATTCACACAGATGCGTGCATCAAAACCTTTTTGATTATAATTAATCATGTAATTCAAGTCATAACTGTTCTATCTCATTCAAAGGTCGTGGTAAAGCCAAATTTGCATCTTGCCGTAATTGTTTGCCTCTGTTAATGTTGGAAAGGAATTTGTAAGCTTCCCTTAATGGCTTTTAAGCGGATGGATACATTTTCTACTAGAACTTAAGCCGACTTAGCATATTTGGGAATCATGGGTTTATGGATTTCGTTCAATTGCCTCATTGAGAGAGATTAGCATTAAGGTTTCTTAGAATAAGCATTTTTCCTAAATAACGTGCGACGCTCCGATTGGCTACGCAGGATCGCCTCAGCCAATAGTGTTTGAGCTTGCCCCTCCTTGAATTGGCGAGTTCGGCTCGTTGTAAATTCAGAGTTAGTTAGATTCAGAACTTCGAGGAAGCAAGCAGCTATGCTTTGTGCTAGGTTGCGGTCGTTCTAACTCCCTGGAAAAGACGTTTCCAGGTTGTTTTGTGTTACGGTTACGCGCAATTCGCTATTTTCGTGTGGCCAATCCAAGCGTGTCACAACAGTTGAAGCTTTTGTAAAAAACCATCGGTCCATCAGTGACGTTTGTAATCGTTGTTACTCAATATACTCGTGTTTGTTAAGTCTTGTTTCACTCCAACAACTAACTGAACCCAAGTCAAGGGTTATTAAGTGGCAGTTCCCGGCAATCCCATTGAACCGGAATTCGCAGTGGATTAACTGGGGGCCCCATTCGTGGAAGCCTCTTATCAAGTTAATCGTACAAAAAGCATTGGTCCTTCGAGCCGGATTTGGAAGAAGCTAAAAAACACGAGTGTACAAGTTTCCAGTAGCTGGTGGATGCAATTGCTCCAACATCGTTTCGTCGGAGAGCGTCAAGAAGCTTTGCCAACACCAGGAAATTCAACCATCGAGAGCTTACACCGAGTCCAGGTCCCACGTCAAGCGGCAGCGATCGGCAGCGGGTTGGTTTTCTGTTCGTCAAGAAGTTACTACGTTCTCAAATCAAAAGTAAGTCCTTTTCCATTACACCTTCGTTTAGTGTTGTTTTTTGCTTGTGTCAGTCATGGTGGAAACTCGTTCGGCATCAGCGGTCATGTCGGAAACTCGTGCTTTAACCACTCGTTGCAAATTCATAAAAGCCAAAGTAGATCGTTTCGAAACTCTATTTCATAGAATTTCTTCGTCCAGCCCCGTGAAGGCTCACGAGGTCGGCAGCTTGTCAAAAGAGTTTAGTTGTTTCCAAAATTTGTTGGATGAGTATGAGAAGTCAATGGAGGGCCTAATGGAGGCCGACGCTGAACACTTTGATGAACTTTTCAATGAATTCGACTCTTTTATGACTCATTTTAGCGAGATTAGTAGCACAGTCGAGGAATTCTTATCAAAAAATAAGATCAGTCCGGGTATAAAACCGAATCTAGGTCAAAATTCTTTGCAAAGTGGCCCTTCAGGAGAGCTCGCTGGATTAAGATTACCACCCTTAGATTTGCCTTCATTTTCGGGGAAATTCGAGAATTGGGTTCAATTTCATGACTCCTTTACGTCGCTTATTCATAACAACGCTAATTTGACCAACGTTCAGAAATTTTACTATTTGATTTCTTCCCTTGAGGGAGAAGCTGCTAGTTCAATCTCGTCGTTAAAAGTTACCAACGATAACTATACCATTGCTTGGGACATCCTAGTCAAGCGATTTGAAAATAAGAAACTGATAGTAAAATCAAACATAAATGCGTTATTCAGTTTAGAGAGCGTAAAAAAGGATTCACATTCGTCTGTTCAAAGGCTGCTCGATAGTGTAGTTAGAATTTTGGAAATTTTAAAGGCGTACGGGGAACCCACAGTCGACACCATACTAATACATATCATAGTTTCGAAGCTCAGCTCAGCAATGCAGACTGACTGGGAATTATACAAACATACCGGACAATTTCCTACTTTGCGAGAGTTGTTAGATTTTTTAGAAAGCAAAAGTCACTTATTAGGTTCGCTGGAAGCTGCGAAAATAGGTTCGAGTTTGGGAAATCAGGGATCCGAGCAAAAAAGTCATGCACGCGCTCATGTAGCCAGAGAGCAAGGTAATCACTCTTGTGATTTTTGCAAAAATAGTAATCATTCGATTAGCGCTTGCGAATCTTTTTCAAAATTGTCGGTTAACGCTCGTATCGAAGAGGCGCGTCGTTTGAAACTATGCAACAATTGTCTCAAGCCCGGACATTTCGTGGTAAAATGCACATCGTCGAGATGTCGCGTATGCAGAAAAAAGCACCATACTTTACTGTGTTTGCGTCCAAAGCGCGACGCGCACGAAAATATTCCGTCGCCGCGTCCTGGACCTCCAGAAACCAGCAGCTACGCACGGGAGGTCGGGGCCGTCGCCCCGAGCGAGGCACCCGTCGCATCCGTTTCAGCAGCTTGTAGCCGTCCTGCAATCGCGGCGCCAGCGCAAGTTTTATTGTCCACGGTTAGCGTATTCGTAGAAGGATCCTCCGGGTCATTTTCCCGGGCAAAAGCTCTTTTGGACCCCGGATCCCAACTTAACTTAGTTAGCGCCGACTTGTGTCAAAATTTGAAAATTGAGAAACGAGGTAATATCACCTCACTGTCGGGTGTTGGTGCCAGGGCTCTGAACGCTGAATTCAGGGCAAACGTTCGAATCCGCTCCCGCAACGGGAAGTACGAGGACATTTTGAGCTGTGTTGTGTTAGACAAAATTACGGACCCTCTGCCGGCCCTTGCTTTCTCGTTGAGGGATTTGAAGATCCCACCAAACATTGTGCTAGCCGATTCAGATTGTAATACACCGGGAAAGATTGATCTTTTATTAGGCGCGAATGTCTTTTGGCAAGTGCTCTGTCAGGGACAGGTGAAATTGGGCCCAGAGAAGCCATTCTTAACAAAAACTCTTTTTGGTTGGGTTTTAGGCGGAAACATGAATGTCGAAAATCGAGCGCTCATTCGTTCAAATAGAGTTCATTTAAGTGTAACCGGCATCGAGCACGGCATTCAGAGATTTTGGGAAATCGAGGGGGCGTACGGTTCATCAGGCCGACTCTCTGCTGATGACAAATTTTGCGAAGACCATTTTCAATCGACTACGAAACGGGCGTCGTCGGAGCCGCGTAGGTTCATCGTGAGCATACCTTTCAGGAAAGATGCTCCATCGCTGGGAGACTCGCGCGGTATAGCGTTAAAGCGTTTCTATTCATTAGAAAACAAATTGTCAAAAAATCCCGAGTTGAAAACCGCGTATTCCGCATTTCTCAAAGAATACGAGTCGCTTGGTCACTTGAGCAAGGTGGACGACGAAGCGAGCCTTCCTCATCCTCGGTTTTATTTACCACATTTGCCAGTCATAAAGGAGGACAGTTCAACGACCAAACATCGCGTTGTTTTTGACGGCAGTTGTGCGTCCTCCTCCGGAGTATCGCTTAACGACCTTCAACATAAGGGCCCAGTGGTCCAGCAGTCGTTGTTTGCAATTCTTTGTCGCTTTAGGCAATTCAAGTACGTGTTGAAAGCAGATTGCGCCAAAATGTATAGGCAAATTCTCGTGGACCCCTCGCAGACGCAATACCAATTAATTTTATGGCGTGACGACAAAACCTCAGCGGTAAAATGCTTCAAATTATTAACGGTCACCTACGGTACTAAATCAGCCTCGTACCTAGCAACTAGGTGCTTGATACAAATCGCCCAGGAAATCGAAGCATCGCTTCCAGAGGCCTCATTAAGAATTAGCCGGGATTTTTATGTAGATGACCTACTGACTGGTTTTGAAAATAGGGCGGAAGCCATAAAAACGCAATTCGAAATTAGTAGCGCTTTGTCGGGGTACGGGTTTGAATTGCGAAAGTGGGCATCCAACGACAGTGAAGTAGCTAGCGCCATTGGTGTGGATCGCGGCAGCGTGGAGCCCATTTCTTTGACGGAAGACGCCACGGAGAAAACTCTCGGCATTTTTTGGGATACTCGGCGGGACGTGCTAAGTTACAGAGTGAACCCTAGCTGTTGCAAATCAGTTACCAAGCGGGCTATACTCTCTAGTATGGCTCAAGTATTCGATCCCTTGGGACTACTTGGTCCAAGCGTTCTAACTTTGAAACTTCTCGTGCAACGGCTTTGGCAGTTGAAGTTGTCATGGGACGAAACGGTGCCCATGGAGATGCGCTCCAGATACGACGAACTCCATTCTTCATTACGCTCTTTGGGCTCGTTGGCAATTCCGAGACGGGTAATTTGCGATGACATAAATTCGATAGATCTCCACGGATTTGCGGACGCGAGTTCTGTAGCCTATGGGTGCGCCGTGTATATACGTTGCGTTGACGCGCGCGGTAATGTCACCACCAATTTGCTTTGTGCTAAGTCAAGGGTCGCTCCATTAAAAACAATATCCTTGCCTCGTTTGGAGCTTTGCGCAGCCTTACTGTTGGCTCGTTTGATTAAAACTATACTCGATTCCTCCGCATTTAAATTTGACCGCGTGTACTATTGGTCGGACTCCACCATAACTCTGCACTGGATAAATAAGGATGCGAGTAATTGGAAGACGTTCGTCGCGAACCGGGTGTCCGAGATTCACGAACTAAGCAATAGGGAAGAATGGTTTCACGTGCGTACAAATTGCAACCCGTCCGATATAATTAGCAGGGGAATGTTACCCCAGGAGTTACTCAACTCACGCTTGTGGTGGCACGGGCCAGAATTTTTGTCACGGGCGGACTTAAAACCCCAGCCCGTTAAAATTGATTCGGGTGAGCTAGCAGCCCAAGAGTCGCGCCCAGTAGTGGCCACTCTTCACCATCGCGTCCCAGAATTTGAACTTTTCAGGCGCTATTCCAGGTTTGCAAAATTACAGCGCGTAGTCGCGTACTGCCTGCGTCTCGCGAGAAACAGAAACACCGAAACGCGCTGGTCGGGACCTCCAGGCATTGACGAATTGGAGGACGCTACTCGCCGCCTGATCAAAATTGCACAGGCGGAAGTCTTTTCCGGAGAAATAGCAGTTTTGTCTAAAAAAGCGCCATTGCCGAAAAATAGTGCGCTGCTTTCTCTAAACCCATTTCTGGACGATCAGGGCCTACTGCGCGTGGGCGGCCGTCTAGAAAACTCCAATCTAAGCTTTGATCAAAAACATCCCCTTTTGTTACCAGCTAGTCACCCTTTGTCGTTGCTAATCGTGAAGCAAGAGCATTTGCGGCTCTTGCATGGTGGACACTCGGTGTTACTGGCCTCATTGCGGGATAAGTTTTGGATCGTGAGAGCCAAAGACCTAATACGTAAAGTAATACACAATTGCGTGATATGCTTCCGGGCCAAGCCTAAGATGAATGAACACTTGATGGGATCACTACCCGAAGCTCGTGTCACACCCTCTCCCCCTTTCAGCAATTGCGGGATAGATTACGCGGGTCCCGTGTTTATAAAAAACAAATCCGGGCGAGGCGCGAAAGAAGTAAAGGCTTACGTAGCCCTATTTGTGTGTTTGGCCACGAAGGCTATTCATCTTGAACTCGTGGAAGACCTCACGACGGAGGCTTTCATCGCATCGTTGAGGAGATTCATCTCCAGACGCGGTTTACCCTCCAACATATTTTCTGACAATGCTACCTGTTTCACCGGTGCCAGAAATCAGCTATCGGAATTAAAAAATATCCTGTCAGGCTCTAGTGAGCAATGCATAAGGGAAGAATTGTCGAAACATAACATTAAGTGGAATTTTATTCCGGCACGCTCTCCGCACTTTGGCGGCATTTGGGAAGCGGGGGTAAAGTCATTGAAATATTATTTAAGGCGAATATCTTGCAATGCAAAGTTAACTTTCGTTGAGTATTACACCATGCTGACTCAAGTGGAGGCGATACTAAATTCCCGCCCACTCTGTGTTCTCCCTACCGACGCCTCATTCCCCGAAGTCCTTACTCCTGCCCACTTCTTGATCGGTCGGAAGCTGACTTCGTTTCCGGAAGCCCAACTCCAGGGCATACCGGAAAATCGTCTCAGCCGCTATGGGCTGGTCCAGCGGCTGTCTCAGCAGTTTTGGGATCGTTGGTCCCGGGACTACCTCCACCTCCTGCAGCGCCGGCCTAAGTGGAAGTCCTCCAGCACTTCTCTAGCCCCCCAGGTGGGCGACGTGGTACTCGTCCACGACGAGGCATCTCCAAGCTACCGTTGGCCACTGGCAATCATCTCGGCCACATATCCAGGAGCGGATGGTGTTGTGCGTGTGGTGCAGGTGCGCGATTCCCGAGGGAATCTCCTGAAACGCTCGGTGCGTAAAGTGTACATCCTACCCAAAGACGATCATTGCGATCAAGGGCAATAAACATTGACTTTGCTCTTAGTTGGTAGTTTTCGCTAATTGAACAGTTTGCTAGGTTTAGTTGTTTCTTTGCTTGTATTCATGCTAGTTGTAAGTTATCTGTAAGGCTCTTGGATTATCATCTATCATTAGTTCTTGTTATGCATTTGATTATTTGGTAGTGTCAGATTTCAGTTTAATTTTGGGATTTAATCACGTCGTGCCATAGTCGGCACTTCGGGGGCGGCATGTTTGATTCACACAGATGCGTGCATCAAAACCTTTTTGATTATAATTAATCATGTAATTCAAGTCATAACTGTTCTATCTCATTCAAAGGTCGTGGTAAAGCCAAATTTGCATCTTGCCGTAATTGTTTGCCTCTGTTAATGTTGGAAAGGAATTTGTAAGCTTCCCTTAATGGCTTTTAAGCGGATGGATACATTTTCTACTAGAACTTAAGCCGACTTAGCATATTTGGGAATCATGGGTTTATGGATTTCGTTCAATTGCCTCATTGAGAGAGATTAGCATTAAGGTTTCTTAGAATAAGCATTTTTCCTAAATAACGTGCGACGCTCCGATTGGCTACGCAGGATCGCCTCAGCCAATAGTGTTTGAGCTTGCCCCTCCTTGAATTGGCGAGTTCGGCTCGTTGTAAATTCAGAGTTAGTTAGATTCAGAACTTCGAGGAAGCAAGCAGCTATGCTTTGTGCTAGGTTGCGGTCGTTCTAACTCCCTGGAAAAGACGTTTCCAGGTTGTTTTGTGTTACGGTTACGCGCAATTCGCTATTTTCGTGTGGCCAATCCAAGCGTGTCACAACAGTTGAAGCTTTTGTAAAAAACCATCGGTCCATCAGTGACGTTTGTAATCGTTGTTACTCAATATACTCGTGTTTGTTAAGTCTTGTTTCACTCCAACAACTAACTGAACCCAAGTCAAGGGTTATTAAGTGGCAGTTCCCGGCAATCCCATTGAACCGGAATTCGCAGTGGATTAACTGGGGGCCCCATTCGTGGAAGCCTCTTATCAAGTTAATCGTACAAAAAACAGTGACTGTATTTCTTTTTTGCTTATAGTCTGCCCAATCTTCCTCTTGCTTAGTTATACAGAATCTCCTATATGCAAGGTCTCTTTCTTTTTGAGCTTTACGCACTTCTTCCGAGGTCCATGTGTATCTTTTCATCTGACACTGTTTCACCGGTGCAATGGTATCAAGAGCACTTTGTATATTATGCATCAGGTCGGTATACAACACATTTACGTCTGCAGATGTATTATTCCAGTTTTTTCCTATAAGTTCTAAAATTAAAGCTGAGGTCGTATTTTCATTTAGGTTCCGATATTGTCTAAAGAGTGTTCTTTCTTGAAAATCAGTATTATTTATCCAAAGTTGAGTACCCACAATCTGATGATCACTTATAATAGGAAAGTTTCGTGGCAATTCTATGGCATCAAAATCATTTGTAATGATGTGATCCAAAAGAGTTGATGACGTGTTTGTAACCCGTGTTTCTTTTGTTACAATTTGTCTAAAACCAGCAGCCTCAAAAACTTCCCTACATTTTTTTGCCTTGCTTGTATCTGTCAACAAGTCAACATTTAAATCTCCTAATATATAAGAAGTATTTTCTTGAATAATGTCTTCATTCAACTTTTCTTGTAGCACTTCTAAAAAATCATTGGCTCTAGAATTAGGAGATCTGTAGCATGTACCAACTATAACTGTATTTAGATTAATATGAATTTTAAGGACTAAGATCCAATAGGTATTAGTTACTGACTCATTATATAATACTTCATATCTAAAGCAATTTTTAAGATAAATTATAGCTCCTCCCGTATGTCGGCTGTCAGAGTAACACACCACAGTTTGATAATCAGGAACATCAAATTCTGTATTTTCAATATCTGATGTCACATGAGTCTCCGTGACACACATGATGCACGGACTTGTTTTACTTAAGAAATCAGCCAACTGCAATATATTTGTTGTTATTCCCTGTATATTGACGTGAAGGATATCTACAGCCTTAGGAACTCCAGATGCGTATGACTAGGGTTTCCAAGTCCCGGGACCAAAAGTGTTCTCGGGATTTACGAGCTAAATTTCAGGTCCCGGGACTAGTCCCGAAGATCCCGAAAATGGTCCCGAAAGAGAAATAGTGTTCAGGTCAAATTTCCGAATGAAATTTTCAAAGAAAAACCAGTGTTTTAAGTTCAATAAAGTATTTCTGTGCTGATAATTTGCGTTGAGGCTCGTCTACAACTTCATTGTTTTCTTCTGGTACTGAAAATGTCTGTCGCTTTTGCTTTTGTTTGAACTGCAAAGTGCGTGTGTAATCTTTTCGTCAAGCTGCCTCTGATTATGATAATTGTGTAGGAACCCACTTTACATTTCGCCAATTGTTTATCTTCAATATAGAAAACTGTTGCCATAGTGACTTCAAATCGTAATTTTTTAAAATGTAGAATGAAGGTAGGTTGCGAATCGGAATTCATTCTAATTGTAACGCTTTAGCAGACAAATAACGAACACACTTAAAACCCAAAAATATAAATTATTCAGCTTCTTCGCACATATCTAAATCCAACAAAAAAAACAGACAAATACATAAATAGAAGAAGATATGCAAATGTGGCTGAAACAACACACAGGTTTAATTCTAACCTACCGAAAACAATACCTCTCCTGCGTTACGCAAAACGCAAATAATGCAGAATGTACAAGAGGCATGAGTACTACGCTGGACGCCGGTGAATACCTGTCCTAATTCTCTGATATCGAGTATACGCACGCATGTTGACATGGTCCCGGGACTCCGCCTGGGCTGGCTGTGGTCCCGGGACTCGGTTTTTGTGGTAGAATCCCGGGACTGTCCCGGGACCGGATCCCGGGACTGGAAACCCTACGTATGACCCTTTTAGTTGCTATGCGTACTGTGTTCTATTTTGTTGTTTTTCTTGGGCTCTCTTATAACAAACACAGTTTCTATCAAATACAGTATGGTTAAACACAATATTTGGTATTTTTAAGACTTGAGAAGCATATTTACAATTTGTACATTCGAATGAATGTGACTGGCAATCTGTACTTTTATGATTTTGATTACATAAGGGGCATACAATTTGTTCCGCCTTACAGTGTTGCGCTTTGTGACCATACTTCCAGCACTTAAAACATCGCAATACTGCGATATATTCAAAAACTAGAAAGCTGTCCCACTCCAAGAATACTCTCTTGCTATTTACCAAACATTTAAAAATGTCCGGCGACACTTCTAAGATTACATTATACAACTTCTTATTGTACGGGATATATTTTTTAATAAACTCTATATTATCGGAATCCAATCCATTTAAACAGTTTTGACTTTTTATGCTCTGCAAAAACTCCTTTTCATCATTCAAATATTTTTCATGTATACCAACAATCAGTAATTTTGGACGAATTAAATTTGGAATGTCAACAACATAGTTGTCTGATAACTCGGCCTTTGCTTTATTCTGCAGTTTTTCTAAGGATTTCTTATCTTCACACTGAATAATAACAGAACCGTGGCCCACAGATTTTAGTCTTTTTATTTCCACTGATAAAGCAGTTGGATTTATTTTATTTATGTTTGTCCATCGTTTCTGATACTTGAGTATATCGGTTAGTTTGAGTGGATGATCGTTTGCTGAATTCACATTCATATTTACGATTAACGGAACAACTCCATAGGGTATTAGTTATGAATTAATTTTTATTGTCCAAAAAACTGACGAAGGCTTTGTTTCTTTAAATTGTCTCTTGAAGTACCATTAGTAGTAATAAATAGTAATCTATATTAATACGCTTCCAAACGACCGTTCCAAATCCGATCCCCAGATTCAGTTCCCATAGCAATCCTGTGAAAATAGAATTTTAAGCGTAGGCAACTGCTCGAAGTGGTTGCTTCAATTCTTCAATCAAATACTGGTGCCGTTATTCTTCAATTGCCAGTAGAAATTGTCTAGCCAGAAGATAATTGATAATTGATAATTCAAGTGCTTGGAAAATAAAAGTGACAAGATTCTTTAAAAGATGAAATAAATGTTATTGGTGAAGCCGAATGAAATAATTATGAAAACTCATACTGTTATATACAGGTATTTCTCAAGCTACAAAGAATATTAAGATATCTTGATGCATCAGTTCATAAAAACGTAAATCAGATTAATCAAATCTAATCAGATGCAATTGATATACTTCAGTTTTATAGTAGTTAGCCAGAATTTCACGTTTTTATATTTAATCGATATGATATACAGAAATTTCAATATGTAAGAGGTTGCTTAGTAAGAGAGGCTGCAATGGTGGCAAAGTCGTTTAAATTTGTTGCAAAAAATACTAGATGGCTTGGACTTTGTTATAAGAAACATACAATAATTCCAGATTGTTAATCTTTACTCATGTTAAGCCATTTTTACCATTGAACGGAGTCCCAGAGTACCTTCTGAATGAAATTGGATCATGCACGCGTGTCGATTTTCTGATTACAATTTTCGCAAGTACGCTGACTTCATCGAGTTCAGATGAAGGAAGGCCCTATCCTGGGAGTATATTTGGAAGGCCATGTGTGCAATTCCGACAGAAGATACGATGCACGTTGCAGTTTTTGTAAAAACTTAGCGTTACTGATGTATTTCGAACAGTGGAGATTCTTTGACCGAATTATACATTTAAACGAAAATGAGAGATTCGATTCTGTCTACAATATTTTATTAGTCTATAAAGTTTGGTAAAGGTTTCACTATGCTAACGTTTCTTTATTTGTCTATGAGGGGGTGGAAAACGTAAGTATTTTACGTTAGATGCTAGGCTCTACCATCAAAATTCTGCACGAGCCGCCACATATTATCTCGTTTTTCAAAATAGTGCCTTTTTGCCCATTCTAATGTTTTACTACTTCGGGAATATGAATCACTACCTCATTAGCTTTGATTCTGTGTAAGTTTCATCTTATAACCACGAGTCACCCACATAAGTTTAAATATTACAGATTTCTATGATCTCCATTCAAATACGATCTCATTTTTTCTGTGTTTTAACTCTGCATGAAACTGGAAACGTTGGAAAGAAACGTTGGAATGAACAATTTTCATGAAACCGGAACAAACCACAAAGGTTTAATCCTGGCAGCTGATGATGATGATGATGAAACTGGTTATTGTGTTAAAGTGGTAATCACTGTAAATGAGAATATTGCTTAACCAAGAAATGCATGTCGTGTTATTTTATTGAAAGCTATTGTTGACCTCCCCATTTTGGGGTTTGTTCATTACGTACGTAATTGAACAGGTCTTTAAGAAACATACAGTACACCCATTAACAGAGTCGTACATATACCTTAACAGAGATGTTGCCATTACAGTGCTCGAACACAACTGTGCTTATAGCTTCTCGTTATTCGCATGTGAAAGACATCGGCATTTAAAAAGCCAAAAGCCATAGTGCGTTAGTGTCTTCAAGCAGTAACTTCCCGCAAGTATATCAAGTAGACGTATACGAGTATCTACGCTTGAAATTACCGGCCACCCAAACCGTTTGCAGACGCTGCAGGCAATACCACCGTGTCAGAAATAATGCGAGTGTGCTGCTTTAGACTTCAAAGCCGTCCACTGATCTGTGTACTGTGTACTAAGTTATGATAAAATGTAACGTGCCTCAGAACCGAATCATAATAGCGACCCGAGAGAATCTTAGACAACAAACTTGCTTGAAACGCAAGCATCTAATGGGATTTTGCTATACAAACGCTCAGGCGCGTAGGAGCGTTTTCTAGACTGCGGGGGCCATTCTAATTTCAATAAAGGCTTCTAACTTGATCCATTAAACGAGCTATAATATTTCCGATTTCCTGATTATCAATTTTTAGTTTAATACTATAATAGTATATTTTAGTCACTGGTTAGTACTTAATAAGTACTATTTTATTTAAAAAAACACTACCATACAAAATTAATTAAACAATGAACAATGTTTTATCAGATTTTTACATAAGCAAAGAATACACATGAATAAGCAAACTTAAATGAGTATACAACTAGTTTTCAAAAAATAAAAAGGGTGTAAATAAAGGAACCTGTACCAAAAACAGAAATTCTAGTTGGTAAAGCTCCTACGAAATCGTCTATAAGATCGTCTAGATCTACATGTTCTACCTCCTCTACAGTGTCCGCCAAAAAGTCGGCATAATATGGGAAACATTTGTATTTTTGATTTTTCAAAAAAACTCACGTCAATAATTTGTGCTTGTCTAAAAACCTATTTAGCCCCTATCATATATACCGAGCGATTTTTACTTATTTAGAAAATGGAATTTTTCGAAATTGTCAAAATCAAAAAGTGCTATTTTTCGAAAATTAAGTAAGATTTCAATGAGATTTTTTTAGAATTTGTTATCTTTAGTTAACTGAACAATCTCAAGGCCAGAAAACACCTATTTTTTTAAACTTCAGCTAAAAATTCTTTTTTAAATCTTTAAAATATTTTTTCAAAATTTCAGAGACCAAGACTTAATATTAAAATTCAATTTTTTTTATGTGAAGACTTTCAAGATTTATAATTGGCAAAAATAATATAAAATGTTAACTACTTTAGATTTTTTATTATTTACCAAAAAGTAGAATGTTTGCATAATTTTTACGTTTTATGCAAGGTGCTTTTTAGGAGAAATATTTCTCAATTCTAATTAATATCTATTTAAATGGTTACTAGAAACACTAATCGAGCCCTGTTAATGAATTGCTGTTACAAAAATCCTGCAAAGGTTCTTTTACAGTTGTCTAAATAAGGAGATTTTTCTTGATTCAATTATATGTTGTAAAAAGTATCCGACAACACCGATTACTTTCTGGAAAAGTTAAATTTAATATCGTTCACTCGGCGGCGATAAAAAATAAGACGATTTACAGACGGGGGGTTTTCATTACACTTCAAGTTCATATATGTTCATGTTAGTGGTTATAAGAAATACGTAAAATTATAAATTATGATGAAACTAGAAAAAGATATTTTCGAGGGGGCCAGGCCCCTCTGAAAATTATTTGAGGGGGCCATTGGCCCCCGTGGCCCCCGCGGCTCCTACGCGCCTGCAAACGCTAATATTTGCTCAGCGTATTTGAGGTGCTCGTCAGGGTTTATTGTACAGCACTTCAGCAGTTTTTTGATAACTATTGTAGGCAGACGAGTGCAATTAGGCGTTGTTTGCGTACGCAGCAATAGCTCAAGATGTTTGGCTAGTGGATAACAGCGCCACTCCTGCAAATGGCCGATTTGTTTATTGGCCTACACCTTAAAAGCATTTATCTCTGGTTATATTGGCAATAACAAGGCTCTCGAGTAGTTTCCACGCGTTGTGGCGGTCTTTTTGCATTGCTGAAATTACATTGTCAGCTTTATTGATGCATTAGGTTTTACAGCTTGTAAATTGTGTAGATTCTATATTCAGTTGATCAAAAAGGTATTTGTATTTTTCTAAGGATGTAATACTTTTTTATATTTTAAACGTTCCATAAAAAACTTTCATTATTTCTGATTAGAATTAGTTAGGAATTTTACTTTTACGGAAAACTCAATTTTTTCAGGAAAATGCTATAAACTCATTTATTAGCCACTAACGAGGACTGGGAGTTACTTTTAAGGCTCTCTTGCAAAATGCATCTACTAAAAGTAACTTGTACTCGTAATTTAATAATTTTGCTCTACTTCTAGTTCTATGAATTAATAAAAGTTTATAGATACCTTCACCTTTAAGCAGTGGCGCATGCTCCGTAGGGGTTCAGCGGCTCTAGCCTCCCAGTCGCATACATCCTATCTGTCATTAGAAAAAAGTAACAATTCTGTAATTGAAAATATATTTTATCGTTTATCTTACAGTGATAATATAAAATGATTTTAAGTTATGAGATCCGGATATTGCTATTAGATTCCGCTTACAACATGTAGAACGATATACAAGAAGCACGTCAGCCTAACATGAATTATGTATCAACACACTCGCTCGTATCAGCTGCTGTGGGCTCTCCGAAACCGAATTCCGAACATATAAAACAATTATGGGCGAAAATGCGATCGCTGCAGAATCCGCGATATAGTATTTTCAACGTGACGTGAGGGCTCACGACTTTGGAGCCGCCACCTGCCCAGATTGCATTCTTATCGTACTATTTACAAATGTAGGTACTGTATAAAGTTTTTGTAATTGCAATTAGTGATGGGCTTATTCGAATGAAAAATAACCGGTTATCCGGTTATTGAAATAACCTGTGTAACTCGGTTTTCGTTCCAAGTATTCGAATCAAAAATAACCTCAACCTGATAAGTACTACGTGCCGTATCTCAGCGACCTGCGAGTGATCGAAATTCTGTAAATAACACGTCAAGACCTTTTCTACGTATGTAATTAGATTGACCCAAGTGAGGCTGGCGGCTGCTTGTTGATGTTATTAAGACATTTCAGACTCCCAGCCGAGTTAAATTTATGGGGCCGTTCCCATTAAAGATAACGCTCTGCTGAGTATGAGATTTGCCGAAGCTGTGGGTATTAATTTACAACGGCCTAAATTTTTGCTTCGAAACGGGGTTGATTATGCCTAATAAGGGATAAACAGAAAGCGAAATAAGATTTTCTAATATCGTAACAGATTTATATTTAATTTTTAATAACGGATGGGCCGTCGTCATAGGATATGAACGTGGGACAAGAAGTGGATTTCGATGTTTAAAATTTTAAGTGTGCGTCCTTAGAACCGCGGAAGGCTGAACGTAGATAAATTATGGATTCTAAAATATACCGGTATGATGTACAAGCGAAAAGGGAAGGAAGGGTGGCTAGTAGGGAATTTTAGGAACTAAAAATAGATTCAATAGATACTTTGTATTCGCATATTTATAATTTCTTTATTATTAGTATTGATATAGCTATTCTCAATGGTTTAAACTCCTTAGAAATCAAATAAAAATCATTTATACAATTATTATAATTAACGATTAACTGAGTTCCTCTGCTATCTGCAAGTTACGGTGCCGATGCAGATGACGGTGAACCGCTAACCGGTGAAATCGAAACGAATCGAGAGCCAAAATTGATTCGAATTATTATTCAAATAATCATTCGGTTATTAATATGATTCGAATGCAAATAATTCGGTTATGAAAATTGTCCGGTTATGCCCATCACTAATTGCAATACCGTTACTATTGATTTGCAATATACTTGGCTATTACAAACTCACGTTGTATTTTCAATTTGTCAGATTGTTACATAACTTTAACCACAATATTTTACATGCGTATGTATTTTGTTGATAAGATGTATATACTCAACCTATTAAAAATAACCGTTATTAGTGAATATATGGTTTTGTATTCTTGGTGCTTTTTGTGTTCGTAAACGGTCGGCATAGCTACTCCGAGTAGCTTTATCGAGGTATCTTAAAAGTCACGTGACAGAGCCTGGCGCCCATGCATTAATATTGTAGTTATAATAATCGGTCCTGTATTTTGTGTTTGCACTACGACCACTTTGCCATTTGATTATTCAGGAGCTAATGGGTATTTTACTAGCTGCATAAGATAATATTTAATGTTATGATTTATTTTGTTAGAACTGTCTGTTAGTGCACGTACTACTTACTTTTTAAAACTGCTATCTAAACCTTTTGAAAATAATGCTGCCCGCCATAAGGAAAAAGCTGATGTGCTTGTACTTGTGGTAATTGATTCCAATGACATAATCGTAAAAAGCACTGTTCTTGATAACAGACGACACCTGACATCACTGCTGGGACCACTTGAAAGCACGGCAGCAACTTCCTACTGTAGCGTTTGTAACTTCCATCGCCTTCGTTCTATCGTTAACAAAATGAATTTAAGAAGCATTTTTATAGGGTCAAACTAAAATAAAATTTTATATTATTTCATTTATACTATTTAAATAATATTTTTTGAATTATCACAAATTTTTCGCCCCTCAAAATTTGGCGTCCTCTGACCAGGAGTAAAAGTAACTTGTGAAAAAGTAACTTCTAAAATATTTAACATTGAAAATGTAGCACTTACTTTTGCAAACCCAAATGTAGAGGACAGAAAGTGATGGTGTTGAGGACAAAAGGTGATAGTTTTAGTGTTAATTCTGATTAGTTAATTAATAAAAATAAGAGAATAATAGATAGCTATTTCTGATACAAGTACTTAATGCCTTACTTTAGTGGGCGCGCCTATTTAAATGGACGAGCGGCCGTTAGGAGCGAGTCCGTATAAAGAGGCAAGCCCACTAAAGAGCATTATGCACGTGTACCATATAAAGGTTTATATTTGACTGCTAAAATCGAAAAAAATCGAGTTTATAAATTTGACGTATGTTCCGTGACAGAGAAAAAATGACGTTAGAGTGCTTTGATGGATATGAAATTTTTTTGCTGATGAACACTTAACAAAAAATGTGTTACAAATATTGATTACCATAATAATTTATCGCTGATTCTTCAGTTACAAACACTGTTTCTTGTTAATGTCCAAATTTGTTCAAATATGGCATGTTATGTGCAGATTTATTGTAACATTTATTTGACAGTGACAGTTCGGTCCAATTTACTTTAACATTATTGTACTAGTACAATAAAGTATTACCTTATGGATTTAAAACTGTTTCATAAACAACGCCTTTGTGATGCAGTCGAGCATACATTCATTTACAGGTTACTTTCATTTGTTAGTTCAAGTGTAACATTAAAGTCAGCAACAGTTACTGAGTACGCCCGGTACGCCGTTAACGAGTGCCAGATGACTGGGTTTCGGAAAGACATATTTCGACGGCCCTGACCCGCCGCGTCTCAGGCCATATTCCTCCGTGTAGAATGAAGCTCCCTGAACTGAAGTGGTGTCAGAAGTAGAACCTCAAATATAAAAAGTTCTTTAATCTACTGATTTTTCAATTTTAGTTGATTCGTATTCGACATAGTGTCTGAAAAAAGATACGGATTAAAAAGTGTGTTTGCAACCAAGTGTCGTGTGTGTGGTTTTAAAAGCACTTTCTCAACAGAAGTCTCAGGAACTGTTGACCTGAACCAGGCAGTAATTTGTGGAACAATTGCTGTTGGAATAGGTTACTCGCAACTGAAAGAATTCTGTTCGGCACTGGACATCCCGAGAATGTCTTTCAACACCTATTCGGCAAAAGAAGATATAGTTCGGACAGTTGTGGAAGAAAATGCTTTGCAACAAATGGTGGACGCCGGAAAAGAAGAAGCTGCCCTTGCTTGTGAATTGGGGGAGGTTGATGTGGATGGTACGCTCATGATACCAGTAATTGTTGATGGTGCTTGGAGCAAACGCTCTTGCAAATCAAATTATAATAACGCTTCATCAGGGGTCGCATGCATCATTGGGGCAAGAACAAAAAAAAAATATATGCGGATGTAAAAAATAAATATTGTTACTTTTGTGAAAAGCATAGAGGTTCCAATCCCGTTCCAACTCATCTTTGCTTTAAAAATTGGAATGGAACGTCGACCTCTATGGAATCACAAATTATTGTAGATGGTTTCAAAAAATTTGTAAAATTGCACAGACTAAAATTCAATAAGATAATAGGAGACGGAGACAGTAGTGTTTCAAAGAAAATAAATTAAAGAATGTAAACCATATGGACCAGCATTCCCCATATAAAAAATAGAGTGCCGAAATCACATTTTGCGCAATTAGTGTAACAAACTATGCGAGTTGTCAAAGTGGTCCAAAATTGAAGGATAATAATAATATTCTGCGTTTTAGAACCGCCATAGTAAGTGCAGCTAAGTACAGAAAAAACCGAAACATACCAATTTATTTAAAAATTCAATACTTGAAAGAAGATATTTTGAACGGTCCAAAGCATATAATGGGATGCCACGATAACTGCAAAACGGCAGATACTACGAGCAAATATTTTTGTAAAGGTGAAAAAGCGAATGAAGAGAATTTATATAATTCATTTGCCAAAAGTTGCATTTTTGAAGATTTTTTGGGTTATATAAACACGGTGGCAAACCATGCCTCCAGTTTGTTGCACGACGTTGATACAAACTATGCCGAATGTTTCAATAGTACTGTTAACAAACTTGTTGGAGGTAAAAGAATCCATTTTCCAAAGCGTGGTTCCTATAAAACAAGATGTTTAGCAGCAGTATCCAACGTCAATACCAAACATTATTTTTTTAACGAAGTACAAAAAAAAATGTGCAACGGAAATATTGGGGTTTTCACTAATATTTATTGCTCTTTTCCCAAACAAATTGTTAGTAAAAAAGAGGACGTAAATCTTACAAATCTTTAGAAGCCGACGAAAATTATGGTTTAAACTCAGAATGTGAGTTCCCTGACAAAACCCCACAAGAATTTTCAACGCTGGTAGATAAAATTAGTATAGAAATAAACACACGGGGTCAAAGTTTGAACCCTAAATGGTTGGCTGAAAAATATTGTATATAAACGGCGAGCAACTTGGGAAGGATTTGCAAAATTAGAGAGACAACATCTACCATAAATATTGTAAAATTTTTATTATATTCATTACCATTTGAAAGCAAAGCTAAATATTTAAAATATGGAAGTGTAAATGAAATCCACGCAAAAGAATTATTTGAACAAGATTTTGTCTGAATATTGCTCCATGCGGTCTTTTCATCCATAAAAATGTTGATTTCATTGGTGCCTCTCCAGACGACTTAATTGATCATGATGCGATCATTGAAATTAAATACCCGTTTTCTGCTAAAGATATGAGTGTAAGAGAAGCTGTCCGATCTAAAGTAGTAAGTTACTGTTTTATTGACAGTGATAACAAAATTAAATTGAAATCGAATCATGATTATATGTACCTATCAAATATAAGGTCAACTTGAAGTCACCAATCGAGAATATTGTTATTTTTCATATATGTATACCCAAAAATATTATAAATGCGAACTTATAACAAGAAGTAAACACTTTTGGAATAATATTATGATTGACAAATTAACAAAATTTTATTTTTCCATAGTTTTGCCAGAATTTCTGGATTCAAGAATTAAACGCAATTTGTTAATTAGAGATACTACTGTTTTTTGTACGATTAACTTGATAAGAGGCTTCCACGAATGGGGCCCCCAATTAATCCACTGCGAATTCCGGTTCAATGGGATTGCCGGGAACTGCCACTTAATAACCCTTGACTTGGGTTCAGTTAGTTGTTGGAGTGAAACAAGACTTAACAAACACGAGTATATTGATTAACAACGATTACAAACGTCACTGATGGACCGATGGTATTTTACAAAAGCTTCAACTGTTGTGACACGCTTGGATTGGCCACGCGAAAATAGCGAATTGCGCGTAACCGTAACACAAAACAACCTGGAAACGTCTTTACCAGGGAGTTAGACCGAAACGCAAACTAGCACAAAGCATAGCTGAACTTGGTTACTCGAGGCTCTGAATCTAACTAACTCTGAATTTACAACGAGCCGAACTCGCCAATTCAAGGAGGGGCAAGCTCAAACACTATTGGCTGAGGCGATCCTGCGTAGCCAATCGGAGCGTCGCACGTTATTTAGGAAAAATGCTTATTCCAAGAAACCTTAATGCTAAGCTCTCTCAATGAGGCAATTGAACGAAATCCATAAACCCATGATTCCCAAATATGCTAAGTCGGCTTAAGTTCTAGTAGAAAATGTATCCATCCGCTTAAAAGCCATTAAGGGAAGCTTACAAATTCCTTTCCAACATTAACAGAGGCAAACAAATACGGCAAGATGCAAATTTGACTTTACCACGACCTTTGAATGAGATAGAACAGTTATGACTTGAATTACATGATTAATTATAATCAAAAAGGTTTTGATGCACGCATCTGTGTGAATCAAACATGCCGCCCCCGAAGTGCCGAATATGGCACGACGTGATTAAATCCCAAAATTAAACTGAAATCTAACACTACCAAATAATTAAATGCATAACAAGAACTAAGGACAGATGATAATCCAAGAGCCTTACAGATAACTTACAACTAGCATGAATACAAGCAAAGAAACAACTAAACCTAGCAAAATGTTCAATTAGCGAAAACTACCAACTAAGAGCAAAGTCAATGTTTATTGCCCTTGATCGCAATGATCGTCTTTGGGTAGGATGTACACTTTACGCACCGAGCGTTTCAGGAGATTCCCTCGGGAATCGCGCACCTGCACCACACGCACAACACCATCCGCTCCTGGATATGTGGCCGAGATGATTGCCAGGGGCCAACGGTAGCTTGGAGATGCCTCGTCGTGGACGAGTACCACGTCGCCCACCTGGGGGGCTAGAGACGTGCTGGAGGACTTCCACTTAGGCCGGCGCTGCAGGAGGTGGAGGTAGTCCCGGGACCAACGATCCCAAAACTGCTGGGACAGCCGCTGGACCAGCCCATAGCGGCTGAGACGATTTTCCGGTATGCCCTGGAGTTGGGCTTCCGGAAACGAAGTCAGCTTCCGACCGATCAAGAAGTGGGCAGGAGTAAGGACTTCGGGGAATGAGGCGTCGGTAGGGAGAACACAGAGTGGACGGGAATTTAGTATCGCCTCCACTTGAGTCAGCATGGTGTAATACTCAACGAAAGTTAACTTTGCATTGCAAGATATTCGCCTTAAATAATATTTCAATGACTTTACCCCCGCTTCCCAAATGCCGCCAAAGTGCGGAGAGCGTGCCGGAATAAAATTCCACTTAATGTTATGTTTCGACAATTCCTCCCTTATGCATTGCTCAGTAGAGCCTGACAGGATATTTTTTAATTCCGATAGCTGATTTCTGGCACCGGTGAAACAGGTAGCATTGTCAGAAAATATGCTGGAGGGTAAACCGCGTCTGGAGATGAATCTCCTCAACGATGCGATGAAAGCCTCCGTCGTGAGGTCTTCCACGAGTTCAAGATGAATAGCCTTCGTGGCTAAACACACAAATAGGGCTACGTAAGCCTTTACTTCTTTCGCGCCTCGCCCGGATTTGTTTTTTATAAACACGGGACCCGCGTAATCTATCCCGCAATTGCTGAAAGGGGGAGAGGGTGTGACACGAGCTTCGGGTAGTGATCCCATCAAGTGTTCATTCATCTTAGGCTTGGCCCGGAAGCATATCACGCAATTGTGTATTACTTTACGTATTAGGTCTTTGGCCCTCACGATCCAAAACTTATCCCGCAATGAGGCTAGTAACACCGAGTGTCCACAATGCAAGAGCCGCAAATGCTCTTGCTTCACGATTAGCAACGACAAAGGGTGACTAGCTGGTAACAAAAGGGGATGTTTCTGATCAAAGCTTAGATTGGAGTTTTCTAGACGGCCGCCCACGCGCAGTAGGCCCTGATCGTCCAGAAATGGGTTTAGAGAAAGCAGCGCACTATTTTTCGGCAATGGCGCCTTTTTAGACAAAACTGCTATTTCTCCGGAAAAGACTTCCGCCTGGGCAATTTTGATCAGGCGGCGAGTCGCGTCCTCCAATTCGTCAATGGCTGGAGGTCCCGACCAGCGCGTTTCGGTGTTTCTGTTTCTCGCGAGACGCAGGCAGTACGCGACTACGCGCTGTAATTTTGTAAAACTGGAATAGCGCCTGAAAAGTTCAAATTCTGGGACGCGATGGTGAAGAGTGGCCACTACTGGGCGCGACTCTTGGGCTGCTAGCTCACCCGAATCAATTTTAACGGGCTGGGGTTTTAAGTCCGCCTGCGACAAAAACTCTGGCCCGTGCCACCACAAGCGCGAGTTGAGTACCTCCTGGGGTAACATTCCCCTGCTAATTATATCGGACGGGTTGCAATTTGTACGCACGTGAAACCATTCTTCCCTATTGCTTAGTTCGTGAATCTCGGACACCCGGTTCGCGACGAACGTCTTCCAATTACTCGCATCCTTATTTATCCAGTGCAGAGTTATGGTGGAGTCCGACCAATAGTACACGCGGTCAAATTTAAATGCGGAGGAATCGAGCATAGTTTTAATCAAACGAGCCAACAGTAAGGCTGCGCAAAGCTCCAGACGAGGCAAGGATATTGTTTTTAATGGAGCGACCCTTGACTTAGCACAAAGCAAATTGGTGGTGACATTACCGCGCGCGTCAACGCAACGTATATACACGGCGCACCCATAGGCTACAGAACTCGCGTCCGCAAATCCGTGGAGATCTATTGAATTTATGTCATCGCAAATTACCCTTCTCGGAATTGCCAATGAGCCCAAAGCGCGTAATGAAGAATGGAGTTCGTCGTATCTGGAGCGCATCTCCATGGGCACCGTTTCGTCCCTTGACAACTTCAACTGCCAAAGCCGTTGCACGAGAAGTTTCAAAGTTAGAACGCTTGGACCAAGTAGTCCCAAGGGATCGAATACTTGAGCCATACTAGAGAGTATAGCCCGCTTGGTAACTGATTTGCAACAGCTAGGGTTCACTCTGTAACTTAGCACGTCCCGCCGAGTATCCCAAAAAATGCCGAGAGTTTTCTCCGTGGCGTCTTCCGTCAAAGAAATGGGCTCCACGCTGCCGCGATCCACACCAATGGCGCTAGCTACTTCACTGTCGTTGGATGCCCACTTTCGCAATTCAAACCCGTACCCCGACAAAGCGCTACTAATTTCGAATTGCGTTTTTATGGCTTCCGCCCTATTTTCAAAACCAGTCAGTAGGTCATCTACATAAAAATCCCGGCTAATTCTTAATGAGGCCTCTGGAAGCGATGCTTCGATTTCCTGGGCGATTTGTATCAAGCACCTAGTTGCTAGGTACGAGGCTGATTTAGTACCGTAGGTGACCGTTAATAATTTGAAGCATTTTACCGCTGAGGTTTTGTCGTCACGCCATAAAATTAATTGGTATTGCGTCTGCGAGGGGTCCACGAGAATTTGCCTATACATTTTGGCGCAATCTGCTTTCAGCACGTACTTGAATTGCCTAAAGCGACAAAGAATTGCAAACAACGACTGCTGGACCACTGGGCCCTTATGTTGAAGGTCGTTAAGCGATACTCCGGAGGAGGACGCACAACTGCCGTCAAAAACAACGCGATGTTTGGTCGTTGAACTGTCCTCCTTTATGACTGGCAAATGTGGTAAATAAAACCGAGGATGAGGAAGGCTCGCTTCGTCGTCCACCTTGCTCAAGTGACCAAGCGACTCGTATTCTTTGAGAAATGCGGAATACGCGGTTTTCAACTCGGGATTTTTTGACAATTTGTTTTCTAATGAATAGAAACGCTTTAACGCTATACCGCGCGAGTCTCCCAGCGATGGAGCATCTTTCCTGAAAGGTATGCTCACGATGAACCTACGCGGCTCCGACGACGCCCGTTTCGTAGTCGATTGAAAATGGTCTTCGCAAAATTTGTCATCAGCAGAGAGTCGGCCTGATGAACCGTACGCCCCCTCGATTTCCCAAAATCTCTGAATGCCGTGCTCGATGCCGGCTACACTTAAATGAACTCTATTTGAAAGAATGAGCCCTCGATTTTCGACATTCATGTTTCCGCCTAAAACCCAACCAAAAAGAGTTTTTGTTAAGAATGGCTTCTCTGGGCCCAATTTCACCTGTCCCTGACAGAGCACTTGCCAAAAGACATTCGCGCCTAATAAAAGATCAATCTTTCCCGGTGTATTACAATCTGAATCGGCTAGCACAATGTTTGGTGGGATCTTCAAATCCCTCAACGAGAAAGCAAGGACCGGCAGAGGGTCCGTAATTTTGTCTAACACAACACAGCTCAAAATGTCCTCGTATTTCCCGTTGCGGGAGCGGATTCGAACGTTTGCTCTGAATTCAGCGTTCAGAGCCCTGGCACCAACACCCGACAGTGAGGTGATATTACCTCGTTTCGCAATCTTCAAATTTTGACACAAGTCGGCGCTAACTAAGTTAAGTTGGGATCCGGGGTCCAAAAGAGCTTTTGCCCGGGAAAATGACCCGGAGGATCCTTCTACGAATACGCTAACCGTGGACAATAAAACTTGCGCTGGCGCCGCGATTGCAGGACGGCTACAAGCTGCTGAAACGGATGCGACGGGTGTCTCGCTCGGGGCGACGGCCCCGACCTCCCGCGTGTCGCTGTTGGTTTCTGGCGGTCCAGGACGCGGCGTATTTTCGTGCGCGTCGCGCTTTGGACGCAAACACAGTAAAGTATGGTGCTTTTTTCTGCATACGCGACATCTCGACGATGTGCATTTTACCACGAAATGTCCGGGCTTGAGACAATTGTTGCATAGTTTCAAACGACGCGCCTCTTCGATACGAGCGTTAACCGACAATTTTGAAAAAGATTCGCAAGCGCTAATCGAATGATTACTATTTTTGCAAAAATCACAAGAGTGATTACCTTGCTCTCTGGCTACATGAGCGCGTGCATGACTTTTTTGCTCGGATCCCTGATTTCCCAAACTCGAACCTATTTTCGCAGCTTCCAGCGAACCTAATAAGTGACTTTTGCTTTCTAAAAAATCTAACAACTCTCGCAAAGTAGGAAATTGTCCGGCATGTTTGCATAATTCCCAGTCAGTCTGCATTGCTGAGCTGAGCTTCGAAACTATGATATGTATTAGTATGGTGTCGACTGTGGGTTCCCCGTACGCCTTTAAAATTTCCAAAATTCTAACTACACTATCGAGCAGCCTTTGAACAGACGAATGTGAATCCTTTTTTACGTTCTCTAAACTGAATAACGCATTTATGTTTGATTTTACTATCAGTTTCTTATTTTCAAATCGCTTGACTAGGATATCCCAAGCAATGGTATAGTTATCGTTGGTAACCTTTAACGACGAGATTGAACTAGCAGCTTCTCCCTTAAGGGAAGAAATCAAATAGTAAAATTTCTGAACGTTGGTCAAATTAGCGTTGTTATGAATAAGCGACGTAAAGGAGTCATGAAATTGAACCCAATTCTCGAATTTCCCCGAAAATGAAGGCAAATCTAAGGGTGGTAATCTTAATCCAGCGAGCTCTCCTGAAGGGCCACTTTGCAAAGAATTTTGACCTAGATTCGGTTTTATACCCGGACTGATCTTATTTTTTGATAAGAATTCCTCGACTGTGCTACTAATCTCGCTAAAATGAGTCATAAAAGAGTCGAATTCATTGAAAAGTTCATCAAAGTGTTCAGCGTCGGCCTCCATTAGGCCCTCCATTGACTTCTCATACTCATCCAACAAATTTTGGAAACAACTAAACTCTTTTGACAAGCTGCCGACCTCGTGAGCCTTCACGGGGCTGGACGAAGAAATTCTATGAAACAGAGTTTCGAAACGATCTACTTTGGCTTTTATGAATTTGCAACGAGTGGTTAAAGCACGAGTTTCCGACATGACCGCTGATGCCGAACGAGTTTCCACCATGACTGACACAAGCAAAAAACAACACTAAACGAAGGTGTAATGGAAAAGGACTTACTTTTGATTTGAGAACGCAGTAACTTCTTGACGAACAGAAAACCAACCCGCTGCCGATCGCTGCCGCTTGACGTGGGACCTGGACTCGGTGTAAGCTCTCGATGGTTGAATTTCCTGGTGTTGGCGAAGCTTCTTGATGCTCTCTGACGAAATGATGTTGGAGCGATTGCATCCACCAGCTACTGGAAACTTGTACACTCGCGTTTTTTAGCTTCTTCCAAATCCGGCTCGAAGGACCAATGTTTTTTGTACGATTAACTTGATAAGAGGCTTCCACGAATGGGGCCCCCAATTAATCCACTGCGAATTCCGGTTCAATGGGATTGCCGGGAACTGCCACTTAATAACCCTTGACTTGGGTTCAGTTAGTTGTTGGAGTGAAACAAGACTTAACAAACACGAGTATATTGATTAACAACGATTACAAACGTCACTGATGGACCGATGGTATTTTACAAAAGCTTCAACTGTTGTGACACGCTTGGATTGGCCACGCGAAAATAGCGAATTGCGCGTAACCGTAACACAAAACAACCTGGAAACGTCTTTACCAGGGAGTTAGACCGAAACGCAAACTAGCACAAAGCATAGCTGAACTTGGTTACTCGAGGCTCTGAATCTAACTAACTCTGAATTTACAACGAGCCGAACTCGCCAATTCAAGGAGGGGCAAGCTCAAACACTATTGGCTGAGGCGATCCTGCGTAGCCAATCGGAGCGTCGCACGTTATTTAGGAAAAATGCTTATTCCAAGAAACCTTAATGCTAAGCTCTCTCAATGAGGCAATTGAACGAAATCCATAAACCCATGATTCCCAAATATGCTAAGTCGGCTTAAGTTCTAGTAGAAAATGTATCCATCCGCTTAAAAGCCATTAAGGGAAGCTTACAAATTCCTTTCCAACATTAACAGAGGCAAACAAATACGGCAAGATGCAAATTTGACTTTACCACGACCTTTGAATGAGATAGAACAGTTATGACTTGAATTACATGATTAATTATAATCAAAAAGGTTTTGATGCACGCATCTGTGTGAATCAAACAACTACATTTTCTGATTTAAATAATTAGATAATATAAAAAAGATTTATTTTATCACGTTTTGTGTTTTTCTTATATTAGTAATTAATAAATTGTTATTGTGTATAGTATTATATTATTATTTTTGAATAATTTCAGTGGCTCTCAAACTTTTCTTAAAACATTAAACTAAGTACTTTTTCTCGGAAATTATTCTTTTAATGAGAACTACCTTCTCTGAAAATATCTGCATAACTATTAAAAACACCCTGTATGTATGAAACAATTTTAATCAATGGAAATAACCAATAGATGGATAGGAAACTAACTTATCCTATCAGGGTAAAGTAGTAATTTTAGCTACCAAATTCATTTTTAATTGTTGTAATTTTTGTATTTGTATCTTACTATAGAATAAGGTGTTGCGCCTATTATATATTATGTTATTTTATTTTAGTTTCTATACAATGCTGTTAAAATGATTTTTATTTAGGTATGTTATGATAATTATTATTTTACAGTACCTATTATAATAATAAAATAATGTTTTTACTTCGATTATTGTAAAAATTTGTAAAAAAGACCTATATCCGTAAAGGTACAGTTAGTAATTGTAAAAAAAATATTTGACCATGTGGAAAAATAAATGTTTGCTGCTACTTGTTTTATGTTAATTTTCTCTGACGTGGTAACGAAAATCTCTGAGTACCTGCAGAACTTGCTGTTCAAGAGTATGGTTGATTTTATTGCCGCTTATCTTAATCTCTTTACCCCCCGCTGTCAACCTCTGATTAGTGACGTTCTCTTGGACTCTTAGACGTATGATGGGTTGCTTATTGCCACTGCATTTTCGCCGCGAGAAACGATTTCGAAAATGAGTGAACAATAGCCTTAATTCGCGTATATTACATTCTTCTTCATCTTTTGTGTCAAATTCAGTTCCCCATTCTTCGTTAGCAGAACGATTCGCGAATCTATTGAGATTTCGAAGCATCTCAAAAACCTCAATCAAGACGAAGATTACTTCTTCCTGCAATGCGGAAAGTTCACACTTATAAACCCCGTCTCTGTCCTCTTTACTCAACGGCAATGACCCTTGACTATAATTTTTGTTTTCTTACCGGTCAATATAAGAGTACAGTCTTGGTGAAGCACTTTATGTAAGTGTGCGGAACGTATCTCTTCTGTTTCAACAATGACACGTTCCTATTGGTACACTCTGAAATGAATTTACGACTATTAAGCCAAAAATGCATCCAGCTAGCTAAAATGGGACACAAGTTCGAATCTATTCTGAATGCGCGAGTGCTTTTGTCGAAGTCAAGTTCGGGAGGATCGTATGTTATGGTAATTTACTGGGCGCTAATGGAACATATATTCTCACATTACAGATGGTAGACTCTCCTAACCCGGAAAAAACCGGTCTCGGCGAACAAATCTAGACCGCTGCGAATTTACCTTACCTCCGCCTACTCATATTCATTTCGCTCATAAATTCGCCTGCATACAGTTGTACGGAATATAGTGAGACGCAAAGTGCAAATAGATATATTAAACACACAAGTCGGGAAGGGAAAATATTCTACGGCAACTGGAACTGGCCGCTATTCAATTTTATTACTATCAGGAAAAATGGCCCTAACAGTGACATCACGGGTTACAAACTGTGATTTATACAACTTATTCGTGGACGAACACTCAGATAACACACATATAAACATAATATCACAATAGTTCTATTTACGCGACGGGAGGGCTTGCTCCAAACCTAAAAGTGGAGCTGCTCCAAGGCAAGCTCGAATTGACCGTGAAATAGCTGCGATTCGAACTAAGGCACGATTAGCCCACGAAGATGATCACCTGGCGCATAACTGACCTATGAAGATGGTTGTCGGAACGGCAGAGATGCGGGAATGTGACGATTAAAGTTGATCTACAGAATTGATGGTTTGACGGGGCCGAAAATCTGGAGGGGTCACGTATTAAATTTTTCTCAGGTGTGAGAAACAAATCCAATTCTCCTGTCGCTTGTTGACGGCCGACGAAACTGAACTTTTCGATCCTTCCAAGAAAATCAGTAATTCGAAGTTGATCAATACGGCCAAACACCGACTATGCAACCACGGCAAGCCGCGTAAGCAACAGTAAACAAATCTAAAATATCGCTCTTTCCATGGAACGTGGGCGCGAAAACCACGCGCTGGTTAACTTTAAAATACAATACCGTAAGTCGTGTACTACATACTCGTTATTTTTGCGAAATGTTTCGACAGCAGGAAAACCACGATACTTTAGAAATGCAAACAATGTGACACCAGAAAATAAATTATCCATAAAACAGTTCCCTGTTTTATGTTTTTGTCATACCTTTTCCACTAATGGCCGGATCGCTTTTTCAATTGTGTCTAATTTTATATTATCGGCACACTGTAGGGATTGGCAAATTTGAAGAAATCTATCACATCGGTGGCTTCCGATACAGCTTCATTATTCATGCCAGTTGCTACGTCCCAGTATGACAGGTCATTATATCCACTAACGTACAAAATCGCTATGACGCTGATGCAGTGAACTTCACTTTTGGATGAGGAATTGAATAATTTTATCGTCTATACACTACTCAAAAATATGTACAATTGACATATTTGTAAATCTTGAATAAATAGGAGTAGTTGGAAATCGTAATGGCATCGGACTATCAAAATCTGTATTTTTCTTTCATCTTAGAATCACTTTAAAATTTTCTTCTACAGTTTTATCCCTCATTAGAGCAGGACCAATACTCGTTAGTAATGCGGACTATTTTCCGAACAAAAGGTAACACGGTTTTCTTTTCCCGCTAATTTGGCAGTTGTTGCAGTAGATAGTAGGTAGGGACAGTGGGAATCTCGTTAATCCATTCATGCGCGTTACTAATTAGATGGCGATGCAATTTGCATTAGTGCATATTATCGGTAATTAGCACTAGTGCAAAATTATCGCATAATTGGGTTCTGATTGGATGAAGTTAGGAAATTTAAAAGATTTGATTGGAAGTGTGTGAGGGAAGTAGTCACTGAAAATCGAATTGGTGTTGATTTGCTAGTTTGACTTGATGGTAGACTAGGCGGTGAAGTAAGTATTTACATTTCCATTATTCTTGCCCGTCGTTGACGAGACGACAAATTATGAGCCCGTGGTATCGACACTGAATCATTGTCGAGGCTTCCCTAAGAAAATCCAGGCCGGGAAATGAAATTCGTTTTTATTTAATAAAAGCATAGTATAAACTCCAACGATGTGATATGTTTACGAATGCCTACAAGGTATTTTGAAAATGTTATGATGCATTCTTTGAAACCTATAGATTAACATTCCGAAGAGAAACAACTATACTTAACGTGCAGAGTCGAGTTGATTCCCGAAAGCAGCATGTTGTAAGAATTTTAGGGTCCGAGTAGTTTCACGGCCGGGTACCAGTTGTCTCCCGTGCCGTTAGATTGGGTTGGGATAGGTTAGGTTAGGCCTAACTGATTTTGAAATCGCCATTTCATACAATTTTAAAGTTGCTAAATTAAAGACAAAGATAAGAGTGGGTGGGGAACTTACAGGCACGAGAGACTACTCGTACCCTGAAACTCATTTCTGCTGCTTTCGGGAGACAATTCATACGCAGTCTAATTAATATAAATATTCCAAAAAATCACTTACGCGAATCAAAGCGTCCGTGTTTTCTGTTACTTATTTGAAATGTTAGGCATCCCCTAAATCAACACAGTGAAACGTAAACACGTATAAGCCTACAGAAAATCTTTTCGCACCGTGCATCCTTACACATTTAATGTTACCAGTAATACAGTGATTGAAAATGCTTTGTTTTGGGTTAAAATCAAATTGCTACTTAACCCGCGCCACAATTAAAAACAGAAAATGTTGGCTGTAGGTGCGTCTTACTGTATGAACTAGTGGCGAATCGCTATAAAGAGTCAAGGAGCTCTGGCCCTACCATAAAAACCCAGTTATTCAAGATTTTTTATTCTGAAAGAAACATGTTTTACAAAGTTTTCATCATTCTCGTTTTAAAACGTAAACAAAGCACGGGCAATTTTCATTTCATTATGTGCCTTCACGGAGCCAGATTGAGGCAGCTACGCTTTTCCACAATTCGTAGACTGCAGCGGCGAAGAAGGTAGGTTCAAATGATTTAGGCTTGAGTAGGAGCCACCTCAACTTAGTCTCAATCGAGCGGTCGCGATGGTGCGCGTGTTGAGTTACTAAATCGATGCTTATACAACTTTGACACATAGGTGACTGACGAAGAAATGCCGCGCGTACGAATATTTAAAGACTATGTAATTTTGACACAAGGTACATTAATATTACGGTTACTTAAATATTTATGCTATGATCTCTTTTATTATACTCGCAATTTACTGGTAAATCTTGAAGTTCTAGACCTCAATCACGCTTCACGCTTGCATCTACCTATTTTAAACGGTGGAGATGCATTTTTTGCCGAATTATAAATTAAACGAAAAACCAAACAGTTCATTAGATTGTCAAGTTTGGTAAATTTGTTCGCTGATGCTAACCTTTGCTGCTCCATCTGCTAAATATTTAAATCTTGGAATGTCGGAATCTGTCCTTGTCTGTGAAGAGGAGGAATATCCATTTTACGTTGGCTCTACCATCAAAATTCTCCCCAAGCCGCTACTGGTATGAACCCAAACAGAGATCCTTATAATGTATGCTGTACCTGTCTGCCTGCTCGTGTCAGTTTTTCACCATCTAACGGCATGGTACTTTACTGCTCCGTGTCCAAATATCAACCGTTATTAGATCTAGCAAAAGTGTTTGTATGGTGCCTGTATCTATAGGGCTTGTAATTATTTACGTGGGTGGCTTGTGAACCCTTACCATATTTTGATCCATGTTGTTAATACCTTGTGTATAGGGATACTTGACCAAACGTAGCTTGTTTACTGTTTGTGCACCGATAGCGACGTAAACTTAACGTTTTGCACGACGTTGCAGCGTGCATCATCACATCATCAATATTAAATCTGATCTGAGCAGCCAAAGTAAAAAATTGTTGAGAGTTTATTTACAAAGGCGATGTAGGCTAAGCCGAAATTTGAATTGAATATTGATAAATTCAGTAATTGCGAAAGCCTCAAACAGTCGATTTTCTATAATTTTGCTTAAGGAAGTGGAGATCTATCTGCTCGCATAAAAAAACATCAACAACAGCATATTAACTTTCTTCTGACAAATTGTAAGTTTTCCCAAGTAACATAAAACTTTGCAGCGGTTAAACTTCGGTCACTTAGTCCTTGTTAACGCTGCTTATTATGGTGTACGTCAAATAGGTCAAATGAAAGCGCGAATTTTGGAAGAATTGTCGAATCACGTGTTTTAGGGCAAATGTTAATTTTTACTGCGTCTTGTTGTTCCTCTTTACATTTGTTATTTTAGGTCGTTTTATTATCCCAGACATAATGCTTAATTTTAACATGCGAATGTAACCGTTCGTTAAACTTGGCAGTTTACGTTGCTGTGTTTACGCAACGGGCTGCTAGCCTGTGGCTAAATGCTGCTGTTGTTTTTATAATTTTGTTGGTATAGTTTTGCCTTTTAAAATTTTCATTGCTACTTCTTACTCCTGGAGTATTTTTATTATTCTTTTCCAAGGTTAGGTAACGTTTTTAATAGAAAAATAGAATTTTTGCATAGTTCGAATGATTTTCATATTTCCTATAGTTAACAATTGTATTTCAGTCTTTTATGTATCTCTGTTTCACCACGTGTCACCATCGAAGATTGGCATGATATCAGCCACAAGATTTATTCAGCTAAACGTTAGCCAATTGGGCTTCTCACTTATTTCTCATTATAGAAATATTCTCCATTTGACATCTGCGACTTGAGCAACCATTACTGGTTGTATACACCTCTCTTTTTATCTCTACATTCCCCTGTTTGACAGAAGAGTTACTTTATTCCGGTTGCGTAACTTCAGATTTCGGGCCCACCCGCGAAAATTTGTTGCGTGCCCCTTTAGATCCTTAATAAAATCAAGTTGCAAAAACATCAATAATAATAAGATTAGGCATTACAAAAACATGTAGTAACTAAGATAGTTACAAAAATAAAATCGAGATTTTAAGCAATGCGAATTACAATGTGCTTACGCCTGGCCTTAAAGTTTGCAAAATCTGTAATAACCTTTTGCAATTCCATTTTATCAGCTATCTCCGATTCAATGGACTTTAAAGAAGGTTTTCCAATCTTTCCTGATGAATACTCTTTCTGACATAATTTTTAATTTAGAGAAGTTTCTTTCAGCTGAAGCCACCGAAACAGGTAATGTTAAAAATAATAACAGTGCTGCCGCAATTTCAGGAAAAATTGATGATAAATTCCAAATATCAACTATTAAATACTTAGCAAATTGTTTCACGCTTTTAAACTCTTTTAGTTTATCTAGATTATAAGAATTTTTTGCAGAGGAGCAAATGTCTATAGGAAGTGAAGGGGAAGTAGCTTTTTATAAAATATTTGAAAAGCTGTTGCTTTGGAAAAGAGCTCTTTCTCAGTCATTTCTCACAGTCTTGGGATTTAAAAAACTAAAAAGGTTTGCCGTGTGCAACAGATTCAAATCTCTGGCTTAACTGAGTTATTATATCTAAAGCACTATAAAAAAATGTTGACTTTAAAATACCTATTAGAGTCTGATAATCTTTGATCTTCCAAAAGATCGTAAAAATGTCTTTTAACTTTCGGTCTGTGTTTATTTTTAAATGTAGGATTTATGTTCCCGTTGATGGCTAAATTCGATATTTCTGTAAATACTCGAGAGGTTTTATAATACAGGTTGTAGCTTTCATCAAATCCGTGTCTGGATTCTGTAGCATTTTTGAAGTGATGTCAAATTCCCCCAAAATGTTATTCACTAAAACACAAAGAATCACAAATTGAAAATTATCGACGCTGGTTAGGATTCTTCTCTCCTCATCGCATTCTTCCTTTTTTATGTTAACATTGTTTTATTCATAGCAGCAGTAATTTATTTAAAACGTAATTCAATTGCGGCGAGAGTTTGAGTTCTGGAAGACCATCGTATAAGGTTAAGTTTCTTTAATTTTGTAGCGGATTCGCTGGTAATGGAACTTAAAAGATCCCACCGATTTATACTTAATCCAAAAAATGTGTATATGCTTTGAGCAGTAGCAAAAAAAGATTCAATTTCTCTTACACTTTTAACCATATCATTAATCACGAAGTTGAAGTTATGCGCAGCGTAATGAACGTAACGCAATTGGTTAAGTAATTAAAGGTTCGACACATGCGCCAATATTTAAACAAAAGAAAAATAACTGATTTATATTTGAAAACGACTAATGTCTACGAAAAAATCAAAACTTCACTATATTCACAAAGTTAAAATGCACAAATGTAAACAATAATCGACATATTATCAATCGTGGCATTTTTTCGCGCCTTTGCGGGATTGTAGTTCGTAAAGTACCTTACGGATTACGTATGAGGTGCTTACGGTAGAGTTAGCAACTGTGCTGCTAACAGAATGAGGGTAAGGATATGCGTCAAAACAATCCATAAATCCAACATTTAATTATCATGTTAAATTATAGTATTCTTACAAAACTGGCAGTATTAGGTCAACTTAAATCAGCCTTACGACTCCAGGAAATTCGCCACTTTCATTCCCCTTTGCCCCATATTACAAAACAATCTGTCAGCTGGACTTTAAACGCCGGCAATTCAAAACTACACTTGCTTTTTGCGTGGACATCCCATTATGATAAAAATAAAAAATAGGAAGATTTTTTCCTGCTTGCGTTTATTGAATGAAAGAAAAATTAGGGAGCCCGGGGGCCCCCTCGGGCGCAGGCCCTCCCCCCCCCCCTCCCCACCGCGGCCGCAGTGTCTGCGGGTACCAAGTTACGCCACTGCTTTATTCGCATAACTAACTGACATGTGGAGATGAGAGAGTCCTAGGAACAGTAGCTGAAATGATGACGATTGGGCCCAACGCATCCACGGAACGAAGAGGAAGAAGAAATAATCTTCTCCTGCGTATAGACATTTGCATTTATTGTTTATGAGAATAAATCAATTTGATGAAATAGAGCCGTCAAAATTTCCGTTAGTCAAGGTATAAATTGTACTGTTTGCTCCAATTTTTTCAGAATATCAATCGCCGCATAAAGAAATTTGCATATTAGTTGGCTGTTGAAAAAGGTTTTAAATTATTTCTGATCCTTTTTTAACTTGATGCTATTATTTTATTAGATAAATGCTTGCAGATGGTTCACAATTCGGGCTTTTGTCTATTGCAGGACGCAATCGGGGCTTTTTATCTGCAGCTTTTGCAAGCCCCGTGACTAATGGTGTCGTGCAATGAATAATTAGCAGAGATTGATTATTCTTCCAGATGTCATCGGCGGAGCTGGGCCGTATCATTTGTTAACAGCCGATAAGATAGGACCATCAATCATACGGACACCTATTTTTCGGATTCGCGTTCCCACAAGTGCGTTTATGTCAGCCGCGGACAGAAATTAACCTTGATTTGCCTGCACGGTTCGAGCTAAAAACAGCTCGTCGTAGCTCCAGTCCGTGCGCCAAATTAATGTACCAATTAGAGGTTTTAAACGAGGCAATTCTCCAGGGCATAGGTAGTAGTGGCATGCTAGCAGCAAGGCCAATTAATAGTTGGGTAATCTGAGGAAAGGTCCGGGTTGTTTTCCCCGAGGAGAGCACGCACGAGCAGGCTATATCCTCCGGAGGCGCATCGGAATACCGAACCACTATCACTTCTTAACTTCGGGCTCTTATCTGCTTCCAGTCGGATGTTGCTAGATGCCTGCTCGCTGGGGTTGGTAACTCAAAAAGTATCGGTGGTTTTTGTTAAAAGTTCGCCTGTTGTTTTTCCTATTGGGAGCGAAGGATAAGCCGGATGAGTACTTTCAGGGGCTTTTCTATACATACTTTGGATATTATGTTTCTTACAAATTGTGGGAATTTTTTTAAATTGCGTTTAATCCAATTAAATGTGTCAATTGATAAAAAATAAAAATAATTTTTCCCGCCGCTGATCATGTAAGTCAGTGATACAGCCTTAGTAACAAAGCGAGTAAGTCGGTGATTATATCTGTTTGCTGTTTTCCCTCGACATCGGAACTTAATATTATTATTAAGTTTCTAGGATAATAAAATTAGCAACGCAGGATGCAGACTTAGACGTTTTGTTTATAATTGCAAGTGTCTAGGGGACATGTGACACTCACAGGTAATACGACTCACGAAAATTAATCCTGGTGACAGGTGACAAACCAAACGATTTTTTCAAAAATCTAGGAAAATTTCGATAAGCAGCGCTAAAAATATAATAAGATAACTCGGAATGTATCGCCTATTAACATTTTCGGCAGCAAACAAGCCGCGGCTTTTGCCTTGGCTTGTACTTGCCTACCTCAAATGTTAATAGGTTCTTACATTCCTTGTTACTTAATAGCTATTTAACGAACTGATATTCATTAAAAATATATAGATTATTAAGCGTACTACGAATTATATTCAGGAAGGGAATAGAATGATTTAAAATATATACCAGAAAAAGCGAAATACACAGAAGTGGAAAGGAAGGAATGAGAAAATATTAATGGTAGAACTAAAAGAAGGAAATGGAAAGGAAACAACAATAATAGTAGTATATGGACCAGATGAGAACGACACACAAGAAAACAAAGACAAATTCTGGGAAGAGCTAACGAAAATCACAGAAAACAGCAAAGGAAAGATATGTGCAACTGGTGATTTTAATACAGTAGAGTGGGAATACAAGAAATCAAAGCTATAAAAATAGTAGGAAAATTTGGTAAAAATACAAAAACAATCTTTGAGAACGGCTAATAGACTATTGTATACTGAATCGTTTAATAATTACAAATACATTTTAAAAACACAAAGATATAGGTAAGTTTACGAGAGAGGCACCGAGCAGTTAGGAAAGATCCATAATAGACCACATATTAGTCGAAATAACCAATAGAAGAGCGGTGACAGATGTTAAGGTTAGCAGAAGAGCGGAGATATACAGTGACCACTATCTTTTGGTGAAAAAATAGGAACAGAAACATACAATCCTTAAGCGTCACGAAAATATAAAAACAAAAAAATAGGGTTCGAAACAATAAAAACTTTAAGTTGAATAACGAAGAAGTAAGTAAGCAATAGAAAGTATAGATAGGAAAATGCTACAAGGAAGTGTGACTGAGACCAATTTAGAACAATTATGCAAAATGTTTAAAAGTGTAATACTGGAAGCTGCATTAGAAGTGTGTGGAACAACCAGAGCAACAAATACCAAAAACCAAACAGCTTGGTGGAACGATAATACTAAGAAAGAGGTCAAAATCAAAAAAGAAATATGGAAGAAATATTTAACTAACCGAAACGAAGAAGCATACAAAAAATACAAAAATCAAAGAATAACAGTTAAAAATTGGTCTCTTAAGCTAAACAAGATACATGGAAATCATTTGGAAAAACGCTGGAGAAAAACGGCAAAGAGAACCAGAAACTATTTTATAAAGTACTAAAATCACTGCGAAATAATAAATCAACATATGAGGGTAGGATAAGAAATACGAGAGGAAAGATTTTAGGAAGAATAAGAGAAGAAGATAATTTGATCTAATCCTTTATTCTTCTTCTCCCCCTACTACTTGGAATAGGCCTTAAGGCCTGGTTTTTTAAGCTATGGTTATTCTCACTATTGTGATGTTGACTGTCAGTTTTCTTTCCACCGTTTCTGTGATCTTCCGCGTGGCCTGTGTCCGCTTGGTATTTTTACCAATTTATTGTTGTCCATTCGTTCTATTAACATCTTTCTGTCTGTAACATCTCGTCATGTTATCTATGTTACGTTGTTCTCAAATAGTTTAATTTTGCACTCGGACTCATTTCGGCTGTCTATATGATATTTGCATCTCCGCCATTCTTGTGTATTTGCTCCATACGTCATTATGGGCCTTACATACGCTTTGTGTATTCGGAATTCAGGCTCATTGCTCATGTGTTTATGGGCTTGCTCTCCTACTTCCATATTAGGTCTCCGTAATTCGAAATCTCCGCACCGAAGTATTTAGACGACATAACTTGTTCTCTACATTTGTTGTTCGGTGATAACTTGTGTATCATGGGTGTTTTAGATGAGATTTTCACTCTCATGGGTTCTTTATATGTAAGAAATTTCGTTTTTTTATGTGAGCTTTTCATGTTATATTTTTCAGCTTCCAGTTATAGAGCATGAAGGAGTCTTGATCTTGCCTCTATTAGTTAGATAACTGATTTTAGATTACTAACGATTTTTTATCTTATCAGTGTAGCAATACCTACCTGTCAATTTCGGTACATCTTTAAGGCAGCGCATTTTGAGGCCGTTTTATTATTATATCCTGCTACAGTTGGGCCGAATCAATAAAAGTCAGAGGCTTAATATATTAACAATTCTGAACTAAATCCCCTTACTATCTTAAATCAATAACAAAAATGCAGGTTGATCGAAAACCATACATCAATTATGATTAGCTCACGGCCACAAATCTAGCCAATTACATTATTTCACTAATTGCAAACGACATTGAGAGTAAAAATAGTTTAAAATGCAAACCTTTCGTTGTTCAAGTGAGGCAGGATAGTTGCACCATTTTGTTAAATAGGAACGCAAAACGGCTGGTTAAAATATTTAGAAAAAAGATTTAATAATTCCGAGGTTTACAATTTAGGATGCGGCTTTAAGTTGCCGGGGGGGGGGGGGGGGGGGGGGGGGGGAGCTCTGGAACACAAGCGTATAATTTTTTTTATTTAAATAAGTTAGTCAAGGGTTTAATTTTCACATTTTGGTCGGCGCTTTGAAAATAAACTTGGATCCTCGAGATCCTGCGGTCGAAGATGCCACACGTTCGTGAATTTAAACCTGAATCCTCGTCTTATTGCTCATTACTTTCCAGCTAAGTTTTTTAGCTCCCTTAATCGACCACCTTCGATCTATAGCCGTAATTTTCGTTTTGTCTGGCACTTAGTACGTTGGACTGTTTCAGTTTTGCAGGTCTCACGGAAAAGACCGCGTACCGTACTGCCAGCTTGCACGACTTGCATACATCCAACTTCATAAACTCAACTGGGTTGAACGACATCTTGGTTTATTTGAATAAAGTTCAAGAATATGGAGAAGAAAGGAGTTACGAAAAGAGCATCTTACCGATTTATTTAAAATCAGTCGAGTTCACTAACAATTGGGGACAAATAAAATTAAATGAAAACCCTAGCAGAATTGCAGTGTAATTATGACAATTTGTAAAAAGGAATTAAAAAGTTTTAAACATAAAATATAGAGTTTTCCGATAAAAAGTTTCATTTGAAATTGCGCGGCTGTTTTAACTATCAAACATAGAACTGTGATTTCTTGACAGGTGGCAAGTTAGATCTGTGCAATTTAATAAATTTAAATATGAAACGCTTGTCGATTATTGGCGTAGACTTGGTCCTTCATGTAGCCCCAACGGTAAAGGAAAGAGTTCAGTGGTTATCAAATCATACAATCTTGGCTGCCAGGCGATGTCTCCGTTTCGCAAAATTACGCGTCTCCGCGAAATGTTCTCCATATCTGTAGGAAATTATCACTATTTTTCTGCATTGTTGTGGCATATATCGTTCCATTTTATTAAATCGCAGGTGCAGCTGTGTTGAACACTGTTTCATTGTTGATATTGTTGCACTGATTGTAGAGGTTCGTTGTTTAGGTAGTTGATAATTATTATTGTTGGGTCCCCAATTGCTACCACATATACTGCACTATTTACCTGGAAATAGCGAACATCCGTTCAAAATATAGCTTTGGAAATGTCAAAAATATTAGTATTACAAACGGTCGTGAACTCCCAGATTATCATAACCCTAACTCAATCTATCTTACTCCTGCAACGGAAATTGAAATATTAAAACATATCATCTCACTAAAAAATTTTGGAGCGGCAGGAAATGATGAAATATCTAATAGTTTGGTAAAAAAACTTGTCCCTTATATAGTAAATCCCTTAACACATAATTAATCTTTGTTATGAAAATGGCAAATTTCCTGAAATCTATAAAACTAGCATAATAATACCAATTTACAAAATGGAGATAAATCGCTAACTACGAATTATCTTCCAATTTCTCTTACAAGCAGTATAGGAAAAATTATTGAAAAAACGATTAAGCTAAGAATAATTAATTTTTTGAGCAAATTTAGTGTGCTTTCACCAAAACAGTTTGGATTTAGGGATAATCTGGGTACTGATGATGCCATATTTGAACTTACCAAGAATTTGCATCAATTGCTGGATGACAATAAAAAAGCTTTAGCAGTATTCTTAGATCTCTCAAAGGCATTTGATACTGTTAACCATCTCACTCTCTGTAGAAAATTATATAATATTGGAATTAGAGGTCCTGCAAATAGCTTAATTGAATCGTATTTTTCAGGCAGGACACAAATTGTGAGCATCAATAATGTTAAAAGTAATGCACTTGATGTAAAAAATAGCCGTACCCCAAGGAACAGTCCTGGGCCCAATTTTGTTTCTTGTCTACATAAACGATTTAGTTAAACTGAACCTAGACTGTAATATATGTATTTACAAATAAGACAAATCAACTATTTAAGTATTCCATAAATCTTGGCGTGAACATTTAGGTAAAGCGATTTATGTAGAATGAACAAAAATCCAATAAAAATAAGCAATCGCTAAAGGAATGTAAAATGTTTAGCTTGTCGACGTTTATTTCGATTTTACGATAAAATTATATGGCGTGGGCTATAAATAATGTAAATTGGTCCCATTTATAAATATTCCTAAGCGAACCCGCCTGCATAGAGTCATATCTCCACGCAGAAATGCCGAATTTTCTACGCACGACCACAACACGTGGGGGCTAGAGGATTTTTAAGGCTCTTTAGAAACCGTGTTTACAGAATTGTGCATATTTAGCTTAGCATATACTTACGAGTCGTTTATCAAGCTGCCAGCGCTGATTAATCGCCCCTGCTTCGGAGTGTTTAGAGCAATGCCTTTCATAACACAGGCATGCTTGTCCCCGGATTTTGAAACTCTCCTTAAAAGGTTTTGATGCGCATCATTATCCTTTGTTTATTTGTTCCGAAGCTGCGGGCAGGTGTGGGTCAGAATTTATTCCTGCCTGTTGGGATGCGCTAGTCTGTAATTATTCCTAGGAAGTCCTACACAATTGCCCAATATTTCATGCTGTCCCTGATCATGTAAATTTCTTGTCAAGCGTGCGTCGTACTAGGCAGAAACAACATACTTCATTTGAAAGCACACGTGGTAAAAGTTCAAAAGCTAGAGAAACGATTTAAATTGTTTAAGCATTGTATTGAAAGCAACGTATCATTAAAACGATTAACATAACACACATTATCATTTGATTTGAAAAATCCACGTACCAACACTGTTTTAATTAGAGCGAGATTTCAAGACTAGTCTTGATCTTGTCTTGTCTTGATTTTCGAGACTAAATCTGTGCGGCCAATAAGATACAAAGATCTACGTTGCATGATGATACGGTACTTCACCTTGATACGAGAACCCTTGGTCTTGCTATGTGGAAATTTTAAAATGTGTTTTAATCTTAGATACAAAGTAGCAATATATTGTGATAAAATGGGTCTATTAGCTCCACATTGCGGGCCAATAAATGTTATGATTGCTCGTTTGTGAATTTTCAATAAAATTCAATAAGTTACATTGTGGCTGGTGAAAAGCGAAATGTAATAAATGATCACACAAATAAACGGTAGTATGCCGCTTTATACTTTATCCAATCTGTAAAACTGATTTGGCTAACTACAAGGCAAGCATGAAACTCAAATCTCATTGGGTTGGGATCATAAACGGACTTTATTTGATTATTGAACTCAGTAGTTCGAATGCGCGGTTCTTGGTAGATTAAAAAATCCTTGATTTGAGTAATGACACAAAATGTCGCTAGTGGTGACATCGTATTTGAATGTTTTAAAAGTGCAATTACTGTGAGAAAAGCGTCAGGTAATTATTCAAATTTTTCGCGCTTGCAACAATTAGCACTGTTTTGTTTCAGTGATGACGTAGGAACACCTCGCCTTGCTTGTTTTGTGACGTACAAGGACGCCAAAACGTGCATTTGTTATTGTCGCTTGGTTCTCGGGCCGAATTGGCACAATCCACCGACGCTACTACTCGATTTTTGGAAACCCCAAGCAAATGGGGCCTCGGGAAAATGCTAATCCACTTCGGAAAGGTTTGACCTCGGATTTCAAATGCGTTTCCGACACTCTACACTTAAATTTGCAGGCTTTATCGTACCTCGGTTGCAGCCTTCTAAGCTGCCGTTGTGAATGCTACTCAGATATTCTGCTGGAGACGGTTCCCTCGCTGCAGATGCTGTCCGTGACGTTCTTGCCGTCCTCTCCGACGTAATGCAGTGCGGGCTTCTGGCTCTGGATTCTTACTTTTGCCGAGAACGATTATCGGAAACCCCAGCTGAACGGCAGCCGATGTTCTCGGAGGAAACGATTGGAGAATGTTATATTTTAGTTCTTCGGAAACCTTTACCAACACTGTCACATGTACTCTAAGATGGGCACAATAAAAGGTAATTATTTTTTACTCGTAATATGCTCGTTTAATGGTATAAAATGTATGTCAGAGCTTAGGGGTAGTTCAGGGCGTAACCACTTCGATTTTTACACATTAAGTCCGATACGCACAGTTTATTGGTTGACAACTAAAATAACCAATAAATAGCCCGCAATGGGCGAAATGAACATAACTAATAATAAGGGTTGGAACGGTAATGGTCCGGCGCCCGCAACTTCGTCCAACACCTTTGCTTTTCTATACAAGAATGCCCTGATCTCGGCAACGTTACTCATTCCATATTGTTTGGGTTTTGCAGGCGCCGTTCCATTCTATAGGAAATTACCTATCGCATTGCTTCTGTGAACTCTTAAACAAAATAGTTCAAACGAAACATAACATAACTAGAAAACATAAATCATAGGCGGAGTCATTAGTCCAAATATCTTCGGCGCCGACATGTATTAAAAAGTGGAGCACAAATCTAACAAACTTCATGTAAAATGTAATTCAATTGTTCTTCTTGTTTTTTCAACAAAACAGCATCAGGTTGCTAGGTTACTATGATTCTCTATGTTAAAGGAAATTAACTTTGGTAAAAAAAGGTTACAAATGGAAGTAAATTGAATACTTAAATTATATTTACAATTTTCTTAAAAACTAAATTATTGTCTTTATCTTATAACTAAATTGTTCGGTAACGTTGCGCACACAAACGTTATTATTTTTATTATGTCATTGTTCTGCTTTGTACTATTACACTCTTATTTTTTTAAATGCACTGGTTTTGAGTTCACCATGTTCGCGTCATTATCTTTTCTCTTCTGTTGCCTTTTAGAATTGCTCTTTTGCAATATTCCTATTATGTTATGCTTTAATTTACCTGTCTGATTTGCTTACTAATTTCACTATCTTTTGCTTTTGACTTAACAAACTCCGCTACTTTTATAATGCAGCAACAACCTTTTGTGTCAAATAAATTTTATAATTGATCTGGCTTTACATGTGCGCGATCCTTATTCGAATTATCTTAATTTAGTCATAAGCCAATCTAAACCCTTTGAAATTCGCTTTGCCTTTGCGTACCTTTCTCCAACTAATTTAATCTTTCTCGCATCTCATTATCAATGCATTTACTGTTTACTTTAGTTTTAAAATTTGCAATTAGATAAAACATCCTAACTCTGTGCTGACTGAATCGGTCAATTATCTTGCACTGCAAACAGAGCCAAGTCGTGGGCCCCATACTATCTCAATATTCTCATTCTGCACGGGGTTGCTACCATTGCGAAAATAACCTAATAAGGTATTTTTTGCCCAACTCATAAAACCATATTCATTGATTCATAATTGTTAGACACGCTTTTGTGTGTTAACGTAAAATTCAAATGCTGTTACTTTTACAATGTGTCGAAGTGGTGGGTGCAACTCACCCATGGCCACAAGGCGGCGGCGGAGTGCAAATAGTGCCTTCCTTGGCTCAGTGGCGGAGACATACATTTACTGATCTGTAAATCTCATCGACAATAATAATTGTATTCGCCGGACCTGCATACGGCAGCGACGTAACAAAACTTGGCTTTGCATCAGTCACCGTCGACCCCTTATCACCTCATGGCTACCTTTACTGATTGGGTTAGCACTCGACCTTTTCGCTAGTACTGCCTAATATTAACCCAAGAGGCTAACTATTGTTACAACTAGTGTGACCACCTTTCAATTTATACAAACCCTGAGATTCTTCGAGAGTAAAAAAAAGGTTTTCTTCTTAACGGAAAAAATGTTGGTTAAAAATGTATTGGAAAACCGTTTTTATGTCGTTTTGGTTTTTTCTTAAAATCAATAGTTTTTTTACAAAACAAATACATTATGGGTTGCCAATTTCAACACCATAAAGCCATATACATTTAAAAAAAATCTTAAGTAAGTGTTCTATTGGTACTGCTGGTCTACTGTCTGAATACGTAATATCATAGGTGCAGTTTCAAGAACCAATTTTTTTTAAATTAACCGTCGAAAGAACTGGTGTTTTTTTGTTGTTTTTTAAATGTGTTATTATTATTCAACTTTCACTTCTATTAATATTTTTTTTGTCACCGGGCAAATGTCAATAACGTTTTTGTAGTTGAATAAATAATAATAAAGGCATTAATAATAATATTAATTTGAATATCCTTTCTCAATTTTTAGTAAAATGAAAAATAATAATAATAATAAATAAACACCTTTAAAATGGCAATTTAAACACTTGAATACTCCAAACACAACAAATAACGAGGTTTGAAAAAAAATATAACCATTATTGACTCAAAAGATAAGAATAACGAAAGAACGAGCAATACAAAAGTAAATTACCTCTAGTATCATATGAAATTAGATTAAAAACAAAACAAAACGAAATCCTGTATCTAATTATATGAAATTTGTAAATATTTCTCCTTGTTGTTGAATACGATTGAACCTAGAAAGAATCTAAATTAGCAGTTTTGCTTTTTACTATAAAGGGTGGCATTCGAAATAACATTGATATAACTGACGGTTAAGTTAATTTTAGACATTATTACAAAATTAGTCCAACCCGGAGAAATTATTACAAAACCCGGAGCCCGGAGACGCGTTATAGAAACCCTGAGACTCCGGGTGAAACCCTGAGAGGTGGTCACCCTAGTTACAACCTGTGCAGTCAACAAGTGCCTGGTACCTAATATCTTTCACAGTAATGCACTTAGCGTAAATATCGCTTGGCTGGTAATTAATGCGGATCAGCATGTATTCCGAGGGATCACTAGGCGGAACAGGATGTATTTCGTGGGATCCACCCTTGTGAATTATCATATAATCGTCCAGTACGAGCATGAACATCTGACGTCTACCGTTTACTGTAATTGCCAAAAACTACCAACATCATGCAGCTCAATAGCACATACAGCCTACAGTAGCTACCATCTAGATCACTAACTGTACACTAATAGCTACACAAAATGGCCCACTTTCCCACCATACGTCACGTCCCTGTCGCAACCCCGAACGTCTCGTCTGATTCAGAATTCCATCCCTAACCAGCACATATTTCTCTTCACACTGCATTGATTGCACCTACACACTGCATTGATTGCACCTACACTGCTGATTATTCCAAAAGCAAGAACTGGTGATTCAACGTCTTATATTTGTCAAGATTGTATGTATTACATCATTTTAGGATTCAATAATTCCAGAAATGGTAAACGTGTAATTTAAACTTAAAAATAATGCACCTTAAAACTATAATAACTATTTATGCAACAAGTGCTAAAAGTTGATGTTTATGCATAAACCACTTTTAGCACGAGTTGCATACAATATTTCTTGTACGACCTTAAATTTACTGTTATTAATCCCTAAATGTCGATTTAACGAAGGTTTGCATCTACGACAGTTATAATTTATGTCATAATAAACAGTAGGCCTTCACGCGCAGGTGAATGTTTGTGGAGCCAGTACTGTCAAAGTCAGTTATCAAAGGTAATTATTAATACTACACATCTGACTGTATTCATTACATAACGCTTTAATTATTTAAAAAAAACGCGTTACCTCTAATGCAAGAAGTAACTAGAATAACTTTACAACTTCACTTCCAGTTGGAAATTGTGGTTTATAACCTCACTTCACTTTATAAAATAAACAGCTGATCTCTTTAAACACGCTAAATTATAAAACGTCACTTTTAGTGAAACAAGCTAGTGCTAAAAGGCCTACTTTCAGTAGTGGTCGTAGAAAAAAATATTTTAACCGTAACAATAACCTACAGCCGCGTTTAGCTTCCGGTGTTGGGAATCATATTAACAAAAAATCCAGAAATGACAGATGTGATATTTGAATTTTGCATGAGCGTGTGCGATTACCAAAGGAATCCTATATCACGTACACTTAATAAGGAATTTAAATGATCGCTCTGTATTATTTGCTACGAAGAATTTATCGTCGCCTGTTGGAACGCGCTAGTACGTAATTTCCTAGGAAAGTCCTACACAATTGCCCAATATTTCACGTTGTACATACGGTGACGAGCTTAATATGCACTCCCATCGCTTTCCGAATTCAAATGATGCGAGAGCTATGAGTGAACGCGCCCCGGCAAAAAGGTGTTCGGATTTGAACTGAGCATCAATCTTTGAGCGACAAAGATTAAAGACAGGAAGGGCGCAGTCAGGCGACTTAATTATCCGAAAGTGTAGATACATCTCGGCGTCGACCAGATTACGTGGGCGAGGAACGCTGTAACACTCCTAATGAAAGATTTTACACCGCGATCGCTGGGCGCCAGTATGAAAGATGGACCTAATTCGTTTACATCCGCTTTAAGGCGAATTCGGAGACGGTGCTTTACGAACGCTCCAAATTTTAGGGAATTAATTATTACTGCGCTATCAAACTTAATCCAATGCATTAACTGGTGGTTAAAAGGATCACTTAGGGCATTAAATCAGGACTTCTAAGAAAACGCTCGTTCAGATCGCTTTAAGTTTGCCGAAAACTTAACCCAACACCAAAAGCCTTATAATTGAACGTTTGTTACATCTTATGTATATGTGAAAACCAAATAGAAATAACCAAATTCAATTTTAAACGACAAGTAGTGACTGTATAGCATAGCATCGTCATCATTATCAGTTACGTGATACATCGCCTCCCCTGGATAAGAAGGAAAGAAGAAAATATAAAAATATAAATGAAGACAAATATAAAACTGTAAACAGGCTATTCAAAACAAACATAAATCAGCAAAAAGAAACAGGAATGGAGGAGGTGTTGAGAGATTGAAGATCAAGATGCACGGACGGGAAGATGAGTGTAGACAAAAATGAATAGGTTATAGAGCTTGAGGAAAAATTTAAAAGGTGAAAAAATTTAAAACTGCTTGAAGGTGAAAAAATTAAATACCTAGTTATAACGATAGCAAGTGCAACACGCCATTAAAAACACTGCATTTGGTAAGGTACTTTGGTAGGATCTCATAAAATTCCATCAAAACTAATCAAGCTAACAAAAGAAGACTAAATAGATGCACTGCACATACTACAGTGCTTGCCATATCTCACCGACCCTGCGCAGTTATCAAAATTCTGTAAATACGTCATAATCAAGGCTACAGACCAACCTGAAAATATAATTGCGATTTTGCTGCGTTTGATATCGTTTGCATTTTCGTGCTTATAGGTTAGTTTTTGCGTTCTTTATCTACTTATATTTCCGTTTATTATAAAAAACAGTTTTATCAAATAAACACGAAATATTGACACAACCTATTTTAAATTTTGCGCCTGCAAGCTAGCCTGATGTTTTTAGGTTGTACTGAAAACACCATTTGGGCGTCTCGCTCTACAGTTTTCTCCCTTGCTGCACTGAGCATTTGTGGTCGCTAAGATATGACAAGACCTCTACTAAATCTCCTCCCTTCTGGAAGTGAACATTTGGCCTCTGTGCGCTTCGACGTTGTTCGAAACAAATATCACTGGTGTCCATAGACAGGAATATCACTCCGGCTTACGCATGCGTATTGAGATTTCAAAGAATTCGGCCGTTAGAAATGAGGTCCAACACGCCTTTCTGAGCCCCCAAATCGTTATAATGAAATATTATTAGTCAACAATTAGTCGTTCGTGTGGCTCAAAATCTATCTGGCTTAAAGAACAATGTTTCAGTTCTCCAAGCTGAAACAAATCTACTTTTAATTTTTTCACATCGCGTATATAGTTTCATGGAAAGACATGATTTTGTTTCGTAATAAAACGCTATAGTAACTACATATATTTAATATTCAAAAATATACATAATACCCACTAAAATGTTCTACTCGAGAGTTTTCTCTTATATAATGATGCATTACCGTCTTCTCTAATCAGTGACCAACAGTAATCACCCAACGTGTTCGAATTCCATCTTCCTTGGTACCGAAAGTTCCTTATGAAAACGCTCGCCATGTTCATCACTTAACAACTCCCAAGTTTTCTGGGAATAATTCAAATGCAAATGCAAAGAATGCATCTTTAGCGACATATTACATCCCATTTTATAATACTGTCAACATGTCATCACCCAGTTTTTTTTTAATTTTCCGACTTTGTTGCTTAAGAGGTCGGTTACGCCGGATTTGAAACAATTTCACGCTACCTTCTCTTTTCCTTATAGAACTGCATCGAATCCGCTATCATTCATTAATTGGGCGAATTTTGAAACTCACAAACATGCCCTCCTTAAATTTTTGCTTCACTGATTTTTCGGCATTTGCCTTTTATGTATTATTGAAAAGCCTTTCCGCTTCGGCCCATACCTTTTACAAAATTCCCTATTCACAAGGTTTTATGTAGAATATTTTTTAGTTGTTTTAGCTTGGCCAATCTTTCACAATGCAGTGTTAGGATCTAGCACGGCTGTCCTGTTCGTACAAAAAGCAACAGTATTTCGTAAATTCCAGTTGCATTTTTAATAAAAAAAGCTACAATTTTTAGATTTCCACATATATTCCACTCATATCGTTTAGTCTTGGTTCGTTAAAATGCATTTCATATTTTCATAGGATTCCTTGAGTTGAACTGAATATCCAATAGGAACTTAAGGCCATGCGTTATTATTGTGCAATAGAACTGCCTTTAAACTTAATTTAGATGCATCAATGAACAGTCACCATTCTTCGGAATTGTGTTTATATCTAAGGGTTTCAATCAAACCGTCTACATCGTCACAGTAGTTACGACAGTCGTCCATGAAATAAAACTCAGCAAACTTCTGTTCACGTCTACAGAAATGGCTGATTTTAGTTTTTTGTACCAATAAATTCTAACCTTTGAATCTGGACGCAAGTAAATCGACTTTGCTTTTACTTAAGTTCAAATCACGAACTAAATCGTTTAGTTGTGTTTGTGTGATCAAATGTGGGTCAGTGGGATCTGAAGGAATAAACTGAGGATCACCGCCAGGACCAATTTCAACAATTTCGTCATTCGATTCGTCTAAAGTTTCTGGGGGCAGACGAACGGGAAGATCAGCAAAATAACCAACGGGTTTTATCGCCGATTATATATTGGGATACTCAACAGTTTTTTAGTGTTTTCAGAGAATCTTGATATCTTTGTTATGCAGAAGTAACAGTCGGTTAGATGATTCTTTTGTTCTTTCCATATCACAGGTACTGCGAAGGGCATACTTGAACGGGAACCTTTTATCCACTGTCAAAGGTGGTTTGTACACAAAACACAACAAATATGTGGTGCCCACTGCTTATTTTGATCTCCAACTTTACATCCAAAGTACAGATGATAAACTTTTTTAAATTATAGGGTAAAACACTTTTTTGGTGTTTAGCAGAAACATAACAAATACTATCCGGACCGTTCGCTCATTTACACAACACAGAAAATGTTCTTTTATAAACAGTGATAATGCAACTTTGTAAAACTCAGCACACTCCAAAAAACAATAGCATACAACTCTGAAGAGTTGCTATATAAATGACCTAACTATGGAAAAAAAGAATATATATTCCAATATTTATCATTATAGCATAGTTGCTAATGACAAGTTAATAGCATTCTAACATTATGTTGAATTTAATTCTCTGGTAATTATGAGACAATTACACCTAATTAAAGGGTTTCCCATGATCCCAGCGGAGTGCAATAGATAATGTCCTATTTATATAGTGAAAATTTCGATGCACATATTTCAAAAATTACGTGATAAAAAAATGTGAAACACTGAAACAATAAAATAATAAAAAAGACATACACTTACAAGTATTTGAACTTAGCTTGACTACACTGAAGAACAGAAAAAAGATATACGAACAACGATTGAAACCGTCAAAAGAGCTTTTCTAAAATTTAAAAATTTCGTAACGAACGGAAACATCCACGTGGAATTGAGAGTGGAAATGGTTTGACAAACGTAAGTGACAAACGAGGAGGTATTTAAATCAATTAATAGGGAACTAGATGTGATACAAACAGTAAAAAAACAAAACTGCAATATTGCGGAAACATTAAACTCGAATTCGATCTTATTTTGTGGGTGGCCACTCGCACTACGAACTACTGTAACATTTGTATAGTTATTAGTTACACGGTCTCTTTCTAGCTTCTTTATGCGTATAGCCTATTAGAGCAAGCGCGTATCTTACTTCAGCCAGCTATTTTTACCAGAATGCAGACTTCGTACCCGCAGAATAAGATCGAATGCGAGTTTATTAGAAGCCAAAAATACAATTTGCTACTGATCATAATCCAAGACAATATTCAAGGAAAACGGAGCGTTGGAAGAAGAAACTTCTTGGCTGCGAAGCCTCAAGAGTGCAGCACCATCGAATTATTTAGAGCAGCCGTGAATAAAGTACGAATGTGCAATGATTACCAACCTCCAATAGGGCGACAGCACCCTCATGAAGAAACATCCACCTCCCTCTATTTTGCGCCTTATACATCCAGTCGGTTCCTTCCAATTGTTTTGTGTCATGCGACTATCAGGTATGAGAACGAACTCTACTTCTCTCGCCTCAAGTTTCACGACCACGCCATGGTCAAAAGAGGTTTTCCTTATATCATGAACCATAAAAAATTCCAACAGTAAACACGAGCGGTTCGAATTTCCACGTAGGTGCAAAAGCCATTTCAAATGTAGCAATTGCAGAATTGTAGAAACACTTCCGTCAGTTAGTAATTAGTTTCACTACATTCCCACTGTGAAGGAAGGTTTTCTTTTGATCATGAACCAGACAAAATTTTGAACGAGAAACATGAGTGCTACAGATTTCCAGAAAGCCATTCTAAGCATAGGCTATCAGATTTTTAAAAGTAAATAACAGGGAACGACATTTAGTAATTAGTTTCACAACGTCGCTACTGTGAAAGATAGGGTTTCTTTATATCGTGAACTAGACAAAATTCCAAATCATAGACGTTATCGTTTCTGATTTCCACATAGGTGCAAACACCATTCCAAGCATAGCAGATTTTTTAAACATGTAATTGTGGAAACGCATCTGTTGTACAGTAGTAATTAGTTTCACTATGCCGGCACTCTGAAAAGATGTGTTCTTTAAATTGCATCAAACGAAATTCCAAACGATAAACATAAGGGTTTCGGAATTCTACATAGGCCAACCACCATTCGAACATGTATAGCGATAACAGATTTTTTTATTGAATTCCAGAAACGTTTCCGCCAGATAGTAGTAATTAGCTTCACTACGCTGCCACTGTGAAGAGAGGTTCTCTTTAGAACATGAACTAGACAAAGCTTCAAACCATAAACATGAATGTTTCGAATTTCCACTTAGTGTAAACGTCATTCCAAGCATAGCAGATTTTGTAAAAAAATAATTTAGGTAATAGTAATTAGTTTCACTACGCTGTCACTGTGAAGAGCGGTCTTTTTTAAATTGAATCAGATAAAATTGCAAACGATAAACATGGGCGTTTCAGATTTCCACATAGGTGCAAACACCATTAGAATATGCATAGCGATTACAGATTTTTTAAAATCGAATTGCAGAAACGTTTACTTCAAATAGTAGTAATTATTTTCACTACTCCGTTACTGTGAGGAGAGGTTTTCCTTAAATTGAGTCAGATAAAAATTTTAACGATAATCCCTTTCGGCTTTTCACATATGTGCAAACGCCATTCCCAGCATAGCGATTATAGAGTTTTTAAAAATAAATTGCAGAAACGTCTCCTTTAGTAGATAGTAGTATAATTAGTTTCGTTGCTCCGCCTGTGAAGGTGGGTTTCTTTAAAGTAAATCAGACAAAATTCCGAACAATAAATATAAGCGTTTCGGATTTCCACATTGAATTACAGACACGTTTCCGTAATACAGTAACTAGTTTCACTACTCCGCCTATGCAGAGAGGTTTTCTGTAAATCATGCACCTAAAAAATCCAAACGATAAACGTTAGTATTGCAGATGTTCATATAAATGCTAAACAATTTATGGCATTTAAATCGATATAACTTAGGCGACAAATATAAACAATATGTGGTATGTTTATTTCCAAAGATGTAACTTACTTGCGATATATAGCGTGTTCTCAAAGAAGAGAACAGATTAAAACAACATCAGTATGTGCGCCGTTAGAACTGCAAGCGTAAGTGGGCTTATGCTTTAAATTATCACCAATTTATACATGTTACACGTCATTGACTTGCTGGTAAATATTAAACATCAATGCTTTGACCCGTCGAGTCTCAGACCAAACTCCACCATGGAGTGTAGTGTCCCGAACCGTATTGCTTTGCATGCCACTGCATATTCCAACGACTCGTATGTGCTTTGTATGCCACCCCAAGGACTTCAATATTCTCGTTTAGGAGCATCGATTGCCCGATTGCGAGCTGCGTTTCAAAAATGCTCAGCGCTTCCGAACGAAGTTACGCGGGAATAAGGTTAAAACATCTCGATTGTTGTCTTGTTTTCAATTTATTCCGGAGTTGCACGTTCGCAGTTAGGACTTCCTGCCAATGAAGCAGTAAAATTCCGGCCATAATGGAATTTTGCCGGAGCCATAATAATTATGCGAGGGAAACAAAACTTCATTTGCATTTAGTTATTTGGAGAAGGTCGTAATTGTATTTTTCCAGTTATATTCCGTGCGAAGAAGGGGAACAAATTCGCAGATATTTCTAATTGTGTTATTTTTGCGCCGCCGAAACGGCCTTTGCGTGTTTAAAACCGTCTCGTTTTACTGTCTAAACATGCTCGAGTGTCTTCTTTTGTAAATAAACAACCTCCCGTCTCATAATCCTTCAATTAGAAAAAGAAGCAGTGGCGCGATTACCTAGTTTTGTATACATAAGTAATATTATAGTGCCCGTTGTAGATTCTCTCCCAGAAATTATTTATGCACTGAAAATTGTTAGGACTCGAGCGAATCCTTGTTAATACGTAATACTGTCAAAATCTACACAACAACGGAATTCAAAGTTCCAGCACGTTCCTAATTAATTTAAAGGGCAAGGTTTACTGGTTGGTTCAATAACAAATTGTGTATGAGTTGTTCGGAGGGTTGCGCATAGTACTGGACGAAATGATGCTAATAACACTATTGTGCTCGTTCGCTTTTCGTGTTTTGTAGTGTACTATGACCTTTTACGTTAGTATAAATGAGAAGATCTACATAGCTATTATTTAGTTAGTTACCAAAACAATGTGATGAGAAAAAGTTTTTAAACTAATTAGCTTTTGTATAATACCGGGTGGCCATAAATATCTGATATCACATTACCTTTGGAATCAGCACCGCTTTATTAAAGTGATGAATCCAACTAAACTAAATGTCATAAATGTCATCACAACTGAAATTCCTATCTGTCAAAAATTATTACTACAGATTGAAATAAGTAATGGAGATTTTTATAATCGAGTCGTAGACTAAACTGCAGAATCCGGGACACATTCCTCTCCTCTTATTGCATTTTATTACATTACATAGGTACCAATACTTATTGTAATTGCAATATAATGCTAACCAACATTTATAAGTAGCTAATTCCATAGCTACCGGGATCTCAGATATTTATGGCCACCCGGTATAACATTAACGCCGTAGGAAACAGAGCTTAACAAAAGATGTATTATTTACTGTGAAGTGAGGTACTAAAATATGCAGCTCACCGACATAGCAAAACCAATAGTGTGAACTACAATTTTATTATAAAAAGAAAATTCTGAAAAAATCCTACAGTGTCTACGTGTTTGGAGGGTTAGGATAAACTTGGAGGGTATAACTCCAAAACGCTTCAGTATTTTCAATTCCTTAAAGACGTAAATATTAAAAAACATTTCAAAAATGAGCGTTTTTCTATTGGTAGAAAATATCCACCAATTTTCATTTTAATATTCTGTCCCAGTTTTTAATCCTCTCCCCCCCCCCCCCCTCCTTAATATCTCCGTAGAGGTTGAAATCGAACCTGTTTGTAGTTTATAGGACTGTGTTTATTTCTTTTGACCCTCCTAATGCATCATCTGAATAGTGGGGTTTCCTCCCAATCAGCCTGTATACATATAGGTAACAACTTGTAGTATAAATGAAACGTGTAATCTACTGTAATGATACTAAATTATCACATACAAAATTTAATAATTAGAACTTCATAATAACCCTCTTAGTACATATTGATTGTTATTTAATGTGAATTAAATAATTCAATCATTTAAGTCTTAGAAATAAAAGTCAATTGCATGTATAATATTGATCAAATATGTAAATTGGGTAATATGATTTAACACGTTTGTATATGAAATAATTGAGTTGGTTGCCTTGGATTTTTTTAATAAAAATTGTTTTCCCAGAAGAGAATCAAAACGTTTGTACTTCCCAAATTGGGGGAAAATTTTGCCAGTAAAAAGGTTAATTTGTCGTTTTATTGAGGTAATACATGCTGTAACAGAAGGGCCGAAACTAAACAAAAGTCAAAAACGGTAAATAAATTCAGAAAATATCTTCGTGATACACAAGAAAAGCGTCCGACGCACAGTGGTCATCCAAAGGCGGTCCCTAAGCACGGGTGCATCCACGAGGCACCTTGGAAGGTAGAACCTTGAGAATACCACACAAAAGGAGCTGGAATTCCGTGTCTACTCCTGGAGCTGCGAGTTTACCAGCGTAAAGGAGGTCCACAGACGACGAGGTTATCGGGCTGTGTTGAGCCTAAAGAAAGTACCGCTTGAACGAGGACAAACATCGAATCCCGTTCCAACTGTACAGACATCGCCAGGAGCCACCTGGAGCTCACTTCGAGTACCCATATGAATGAGAAGGAACCCACAGAAAGGTGGTCAATCTTTTTGGAAAAACAATGTAAATTAGTATTCATAGGAAGTTAACCAGATATATAATTTACCTGTGAATAAGGCTGTATTTAAATGTCAAATTTACAAATAAGATTAAGGAATTACAATATCTGCCTGGCCCTGCCTAATATAAAAGTCAATTGTATCTAAAATAAAATAGGCTGTGCTAGTTAGGCGTAATATAATTCCACAGTAAATAATTTACGGATACAAAAAATATTTGTCATTATAGACGAAATTTAGCAATAGTGTAGGGCTAATTATTATAAAAGCTCAAACATAAGTAATTGTATAACTAAAAATGTATTCTAAGTGGGGCTAATAATAAAAGCTAATATCACTTCACTATATTAAATGAACAAAGACACATCTCCTATTGGGATGGTTACCTAGCTGAAGTGGAATCTTCACCCTTGATATAGGAGTTCAAAGATCCATCAGTGCTTGAAACTCCTACTCTAACAAACTCGAGATAACCCTCATGAAAATTTGACTCTGTAGCATCAAACTCTCCAACATTGCGAACTTAAGATTAAGATATGCACTTGGCAATTAAAGATAAACGAATTGGAAGTGGCGATTTGGGAATTTCGAGTTTATCGGAAAGTGGAAGCCGCGTTATTTTTTTTATAATAGAACCTATCCCTTATTTAAATTGTATCCAATATCAAGGTGCTTGCAGAGGTGTTGAAGATTTTTTAAATGATTCGGCTTATCTGGAGGAGATAGCTTAACAGCTTTTTCGTGAGAGTAAGTAGTTGAACCCCTTATCTCGGCGGAGTTTCGGTTCCAATTTTGTATCCAAATTAGTTATAATAAAATCGGAGTGATAAAGCAGCGCTATCCCCGTTTCGTATTCAAATTTATCCGCCAGATGAGGGACATAAAAACTGGAGATATTTTAATACCGCGATAAAGATCTGTCTTAACCAACCGTTGAAAACGTTTTAGGTGGTAGTTAATGAATGTTTTATTCAAGTTATTAGTACTAATTAGCATAATCGAAAGTTCCAAATGTAACTCAAACCGCATTTACATAAACGCGCCTACAAAGTTTGGCGCGGATGCCACTGATTTGCATACAACACCTGCACGAAACCTGCAAGAAGTGCACGTCGAGACAACTCGAACCGCATTTTACATTCATCATTAGTAATGTTCCCGTCGTGGTGATTGCGGTGCCTGCTGTCAGGACCAAACTCATTCATTAGCGTCTGAGATGTGCTGTATCGGAGCACTTTTGACGCGCCTCAGAACTTTGCTAATTACGATGTATCCGCCATCAACATCAGCCTCATATTGGCCTTAATTAGATTGGTGTAACGTTGTTAATACTGCGTAATGAGAAGTTATGGGCCGCTGTACGTTGTACAATCATTACTGTCGCTGCGCTGATTGAGTTATAAATTTCTGACTTCCGGATCTAGGCCTCGCTTCCGGCTCTCCCAAGTTTTCCAAAAACTAGCAATTTAGGATGCGGTACATGCTACTGCTCTCTAGTCCAGGAACAGTAACAGAATCATGTAGGGAAAGTATCCTGAATAACACATCACAAGACAATCCGCAATAAGTATTCTTTTTTACAAAATCAAGCCTCATGTGGATGCAACAAGCGATTGAGTGAAACGGTGGTGCAAAGTTGTCGAAGCGTAACTGGAAAGATGGATATAAGGCGCTATGGAGGAAAAAGAAGAAGATACCTAACAGACGCTATTTTATATCTAATTATATTATTCAGAATTTGTAACGGTTCATTTTGATTTTTCCGACTGCGGCTTTAAACCTTCTATTAAATTCATGCCTACCCATTTTTTAATTTATTACTAGCTCATTGGAATTTTGGGGAGTAGAACTAACTTCACTCCGCAGTTTTCAAAAGCGACGCAAGGCCGAAATTTTGGATTTCGGGAATTTTTTTTTGGAATTTGTTTCCTTTACATTTTTCCAAAGCCATGGAAGTTTCTCCAGCTTTTTAAAGCGGTGGCGCTGTTATTTACACCGAGATGCGAACCGTGCAAATGTAATTTTTTCATTGCAAGTAATCGTGGGCCGCTCTCGATCTCAGGTAGGCTTTTATCCCGTTTGGCTTAGTGCTGCTAATTAGGAGATTCGCGTTGTAGACCGGTTGGAAAGCGCTAGCAATCGTCAATCTCGTCTTGCTGCGCCCGCATGCTGAATTTGCCCTGGGACATCTTATCTGCTACAGCCAGAGTTCATACACGCTTGGTTCCCGTTCCTCGATGCATCTTGGTGCAACGACACCGAACTGCCCGGAAAACCACGGTCATGGCTGCGGTAGGGCATTAGATGTATTGTACAATTTTTATATTTAATAATAATAATAATAATAATAATAATAAAGGGCTTTATTAGTCCTAATAATATTACATTCATATCACATTACATTTACATTAAAAAACATATGCATAATGGTAAAGTACTAGATCTACACCACAAGATTAAATTATAAGGACTAAATGGCGCGCATTCAGAAAGACACTAAGTGCCTTCTGCTCTTCCTCGCGAACCAGTATTCCAGCGGATAATATGAAAAAAAACAATGTAGCAATTTTGCACATGCCAGACACAGGTAATAACAAAATACAGTGTATTTACTGCTCTGACTGCAACAGATGCCTTAACTTATTTTTAAAGACTTGTAAAGAAGTTGCTTCAATGCTGTGGAGCCTACTATTAAACTCAGAAACTATATTATAAGAAAAGGATCTCTCAAAGAGTACAGTCTTATGCATTGGAGGAGTCAATAAACCCCTGTACCTTAAATTCAAATTGTGCACGTCAGTACGAAAGCTTAAACGTTCAAAAAGATAAGTAGGGACCTTCTTGTTGATAATTTTGTAATACAAGCAGCCTGCTTGCAAGCTACGTCTATTTGCCATATTCAACCAATTTGCATCTGCCAGTTTGTAAGAAATATGGTCTTTCCTTTTAATGCCATAGATAAACCGTAAACATGAATTTTGAACGCGTTGTATCCGGTTTCTATCAATCCGATCTAGACATTTACCGTAAATCTGACTGCAAAAATTGAAGTGAGATAGAACCAAAGTATCACAAAGCATACTTTTTAGATTAACATTTAAGAGATGTTTATTATAGTATAAAAGTTTTAGATTGGAATATGCTTTTTGGATTAGCTTAGTAATATGGGTTTTAAAACGAAGGTTGTTATCCAAATATAACCCAAGATTCCTAGCTACCGCAACTGGTGCAATCCTTTTACCATCCACAACTAGATTTAATTCAGTCCCAATTGTTGATTTTAGATTTCGATTTCCAAATATTATAAAGCATGATTTCACAGGATTTATTTTAAGGCAGTGGTCATTAGATAAAGTTACTAGATTCTTGAGATCTCTATTTATAAGAGCAGTTGCACTCTGAGTTTCGCTTGGTGAGAAATTAAGATAAAGCTGAGTATCATCAGCATAAAAATGGTATTTACAAAAGTTAATGGAGCTAAAAAAGTTAGAAGTATATATAGCAAAAAGGGTGGGGCCCAGAATTGAAGAGTTGCAGGTAAGATAGTATCAAAGGAAATTTATTTAGCGTCTAAGGCAGCCAGAGAAAGGTATTTAAATATTATTTTGTTTGTATATTCTATGTTTATACTAAGTTTTTCAAATGCCTATCGACAGACTTGCGTTATAGCTATATTTCAAGTTAGAGACTAGCTTTTTACTAGCGTCCGACAGGCTGCACATTAGATAGGATGGCTTTTTTGCTTACACCTGCACAGTTCTAGTGACTGCATTATGATTATAAACCTAGATACTTTTAAACGTGCAATTCGCTTAATTGTGATCGTTTTATTGCTTTGATGGCTAACGTAGCCAATATTCATTTGACTAACATGTAACCTCTGGGTCGTCTTGCATTCAGCGGATTAGTTTTTAACTATTGTGCACATTATAGACAAATTGTAACAGGAAACGACAGGTCCTTTTGAATCTACTAGTCTGGTTTAACTTGTATGCGGCTAAGACCCTATTTATTTTGATACTGTTATTTTATTCAATTGTTTTCACAGTTCAAGTATTAAAGCCTCACTAACTTCCCTTACTACTGGTATATTATGTTTTATTTGAGCCAACGGATACCTGCTCGTTTTTTAGAATATAGGTCAATGTGACCTAGAAACCGTACACAGTAAGTGAGTTTTATTTAGACTGTGAGCTCGACTGGTTTTTGTTTGTTATCGTGGTTGACGGCGCCCCTTTTGTATTTTGCTCCGTTCTGTTGCATTGAATAACATTAAGGATTATTGCCTGATTCTTACTCATGACAAGAATCGCCGCGAATTTGAGCTAGGCAGGGTGGTGTATGCCTCTTGATGAATAGCGGTACAAATTTTACGTTTTTGGACTGTGAAGAACATCTGTACAAGGTGGTATTTCTGTTAAGATTCAATCAGAGACTTCGATGTGCTAAACGATGCCAAGGTTTTCAATAGCGTTTCATTGAAAATGTCTTGATTTTTAAGGCAGGCAGTCAAGTTTCTGTTCTCCAATCATATACTCATTGTAGGAAGAAAATACAATCGCCACAGCTTCGTCTAGACTAAACCGCTCAACACCTGGTACTACAAACGCTGCAGAAAGCCGAACCGTTGTTCACCCCTACTACCGCCACGCCTAGGTAGAGGCATACCTTCGGGTGTTACAATTTCTCCTTCTAGGTCTCGCACCTTGGTTGAGCGTCTCTTCGAACCCTTGCCAATTCTGAACCTGATTTCACCGCACAAGTGTGCTAATTAATATACCAACCTCAAGAAGCTGAACTAAGCTATAAGAAATATATTAAACATAATCGCATTTGAGGAGATTTCAAAAGGACTACTTCGAAGTAAACGTTGGAAACTAGGAGAGCAACTAACTTTTTATAGATCGAACTTGAACTTCTGAATAACACTTCGTATTCCTAAATCAGAACACAGAACTGTGTCAAGTTTTCCACCAAGATCAATTCATGCAATGCAAAAGAGAATCGCAGACATTTACAAAGTTAAGAAATACCAATTCAGCTCGGCCGTTTTAATTTTTCAACTTGGTGCTACAAAAAACTTTGTGTAAAAATAAAAGAACACGATACCTCTTCTGTTTATTTAAAAGTTTGAATAATTTTACATATTTTTACATGAAAATAAACTCGAACAACTTTTCAGGGCTATAAAGGGAATACTGCTGATTTTTGTTGCCGTGTTATCTATTTATATAGGACTGGTTAAATCTAAATATTAGGATGTTTTGCATTTAGAATTGTAGAATTCTAATACACTTTAGCCTTTCTTTCTAGCAATTTCTTCCAAACGTGTACGTGTTATTGTTGTTATTGTGGTTTGGAATTTAATGTACTACTGCACTATCTGCTTTGAAGTAAATCTAACGAATCATGTCATTTGAGCATTTCAAAACAGATGGATTTAGTGCCGTGTTCTCATGACGCTACTTTCTTCCTTGACAGTAGGTGAGATCACGATGTATGATGTTACAGTGATGTACCCGTTGTACTTAGGTACATCGCAACTGACTCGCAGCGTTTTGAACCGAAAACGCTTAAGTATTACGATGTTGGAGCTGGATGCTACTATCGGTCGCTAGATGCTAGTTGCTATTTAGTTGTAAAAGTTTCTGCCTGAATTTGCACTTGTTTAGATAGATTCCCAGGTATTTAGCAATCTCTTTTAGAAAAAGAAGAATGTTTTGTACACCGTATAACAGAAAATGTAATTGAATTTCAAACAATTTGCTTCGATAAACCTGAAAGGGCTTGGATCCTTCGAAAGCATTTTTGGAGTCTATCGGTGAGTACACAGTTTTGTGCCATATTCAAAGGCACGTTTGACGCGTCCATTTTGGGAGACTACGCCAATTCAGTAGTTCGCGAGAACC